>PVIJ01025130.1:0-11152 GCA_004024925.1 Scalopus aquaticus
GTCTCACTGGGCCCCCGCTGCTTGTGAGGGAAAGGGGGTGGGGGGGCTGGAGGGCTGGTGGGAAGAAGTCTGTTGGTAAAGGTGAGGAGTTTTTGAAGTTTGCAGACCTGGTCATCCTGGGAGGGTACTTGGAAAAGGGGGCCTCTCCCTGTGATGTGGGGCCCCCACAGTAGTGTGGGTATGGAAGGGAATTTGAGAAAAGGGTGCTGGTGGTGGGTGGGGGGATGCAGTCTGGGTGTGGGGGAAGGGTTGCAGGGGCCTTGTGATTTTGGGTAGTGGGCCCTCTGCCCTGCCAGCTCTGGTCTTGTGTGTCTCCCCTGTCTGTGCCACTGACCAACCCCTCAGTTCTCTGGCCCCCTTCTGTCTCGGCCCCTGTCTCCCTGGGCTGCTTCCCACAACCTTTGGGGGGGGGGTGGAGGTTCTTCACCTCCTCTTCTACTGCTGTCATTGCTGCTCCTCCTCCATGCCTTCCTGCCTGCTTTCCATCAACCTTGCCCTTCCCCCCACATTGGGGTTGTCAAGGGTTTTGCTGGGGTTACTTCCCTAGCCACCTCTCCCAGTCTGCTCTGGTGCTGGTGGTTCCCAGGTAGCATCCTCCTCCCACTGTGGGGGCTGTGGGCTGTGCCATTGACTTTTCCATTGGATGTGTTGGTTGGGTTTTTGGGGGGCCCCTGGGAACTGCCTGCGCCCCCACCTCCTGCCCTTGGGAGGTCCTGCATCCCGACATTTGTGTCTGTCACATCGTGCTGCTTGTCTTCTCCGTGATGCCCTCCCGCAGCCCTCTGGCTTTTGTGGCCCGCTTCACAATGCCAGCCCCTTGCCCCCTCTGTGGCATGGGGCTGGGATGCCTGGGTACTTGGGGGTTCCCTGCTGGGTTTGGGCAGTTGTGGGGGGCGAAGCACCGGAAGATGGCTTTCAGTGTTACCTTCCCCTGCCCCCATGGGGGCCAGTGGGTGCTTGGTGGTCTCTGAGGCACTGTGGCGACGGTTGGTGTTGGCCGTCTGCTGGGTGTGGGGTGTGTGGCAGTGTCACAGATGCTTGTGCCCACTTTGGCCCGCAACGTGGGGTGGCTGCAGCTGGGTGGTGTCCTGTGTTGAAGGCTGGTGAGGTGGTCTGGTTGGTGGTCCCCTGCCTTGCCCGCCCCACCCTTGTTCAGGTACCTAGAGTGTTCTGGCATAGTGGTTTAAAGACCCCTTGGGAGGGGGTCAGCCTGGCCGCCTTGGGTTGGTGGCGGTTGGGCCATGAGGAGTATGGAGGGATGGCCCCTTCTTTACCCCTAGACCCCCACCTCCCCTTGCCACGGCTTTGGGGCAGGAAAAGGTGGTGGGGCCCCTGGGTGCCTGTGGGGCATCTGAGTCCGTCCCTCGTGGTTTGGTGCCGGGTGCCCCGTTGTTGGAAAAACCTTTATGAACCTCCTCTGTCCTTTGGTCTTGTCTCTATGCTGGCCCTGCGGGAGGTGAACTAATCCCCACTCCCACAGGACATATTGATCATCGACACTTTGAACGCACTTGTGGCCCTGGGTTCCTCCTGGGAACCTGTAAGACAGCTGTCTGAGTGTCGCTTCACAATCAATCGTGACGCCCACGCCTGTGGGGCATCGCGTGGCTAGGGACACCTTGCATGCTGCCTTGGATTCCCTGTACCCTTAAGCATAGAGGGTGGCATGTACCCCCCATCATACCCAGGTGGCGGGGTTTGTGCTCACCCACGAGAAGGTGAGAAGAGATCATTGTGCCTGATGATCGGCAGCCACCAGGGTCAGGGTCTCCTGAGCCATCGGTAGGGATCTGCTTTCGTGCTGCCTGTGGTATAGTGGGTGACGTGGGCCTTGGGGGTTTTATGGTACTGGATGTGCATTGTTGTGGACTAGGACCTTCCATACCCCTGTTAGGGGGAACCTCCATTGTTGGGGGTTGGACCTGAGCCCATGCTTGTGAATCAGGGACGTGTGCAGAGCAGGTGGCACACGGGACACCATGGTTGTCCTCTGCCACCACACGCTAGACCTTGTATTGTGGCAGCTATTCTCCTGGCCGACACCAGGTGGCAGTGGGGGCAGCAGTAGAACTGCGTATGGATGATGGATCCACTGGCATCTGTGTGGGCTGAACAGATCCTTGCATGGCAGGTCTACTCACACAACACAGGGCTGAAACATGGTGGACTTGGGAGTAAGTTACCTGTCGACTTTGGTGTGAGAAGAATTCACAGCCGCGACGCCGCTTGACCAGAGACAAACAGCAAAGTTTCTCTAGAGATTGGGGTCACATTGACCTTGCAGGGAGAAGTGGGCGTGGGGCTGGGGTAGTGCAGTGCAGACTCCTAGGGAAGAAGAAATGCAAAGAGGACGCGAGCTCCCTTCTTTCAATGGGGTTCAGGAACTGCTCCTTTGCCAGTCTATCACTAACTGAGATGAAGACTTGGTCTCTGAACTTGACTCGGCCAAAGCGTGCTGGGAGATGCAAAACACATAAGATGGGGGTGGGGGGGACCTATAGGTTTGCCACGGGCTGTGAGGCGTTTGGGGAAATGACAAACAGAGCAGTAGCCCTGACTGCTACGGCTCCCGTCTTGCCAGCTGCTTCCCTTAGCAGTGTACCTCAATGAATCCTCCTTTTCTGGTCTGCACTCTTCTCTGGAGAATTCTTTCAGCCCCACATATCTGAGCTACCACCTCCCCCCCGCCCCCGATCGTCTTGCCCATGTATCTAGGAGCAGCCTTTACACGTGAGGTGTTGTGTGGAGGAGGAGGGTGTCCCTTTTTCCTCTCCTCTCCACTCCTCCCCTCCACGCCCCTCCCCTCCCTTCCAAACTCGCCTCTATCCACCTCCCCTCCCCAGCCCCCGTCTGTCCTGTCCTGTCCTGTCCTTTCTCTAGGACCCATCCTTCCCGGTCTCCTCCCAAATAGCACTCAGGGTTGCAGCCAAAGCCTGCGGTGCCGGGCTCACTCACAGTCAGATCCCTCCGATTGGAAGAGTGTGGTGTCTACTTGTACCCAAGGGGACCCTCACCGAATCTTTCTTTTTGCCGGAGGAGAAACTTGTCTGGCAAGTGGAGAGCATATACCTTGCATTCGAGAGGTAGGGCACCAGGAGAGATGGTAGGGTTAGCTTTGGAGCGTCTGGCTGATTATCTTTTCGGATCAGTGCAGTCAAGTGAGGACATCCTGAACGCAAATGTCTAGAAAGAGTCCAAAAGAGCACATGTACTGGGCTGGACACTGAAAACCACTCAGAACTTTGCTCTCAATGAAAGTGCCTTTGGTTGAGGCCAGGCAGTTACTCGGCGTGAGGTGGGTTGGGCTGGACTGGAGTCCTGAGCAGGTCAGGGCTGGGCAGTACCCTGGTGCCTGCTGCACGGGGCCCGGCAAAGATTAGACTCACAGTGGATTTCTAGTGGGAGGCCCTGGGCCATGCTACCATCTGTGCCATCCTCCAGGAAACAAGTCCCCTAGGATTTCAGGCACACGCAAACACTGAAAAGGTCCGTTCGTTGGTCCGTTGGTTCGTTCGTTCACGCCTCCATTCATCCATCCATCCATTCATTCATTCAACCAACCAAGCAATCAACCAACCAAAGTCGGGGTGCGCCTGCAGTGGGCAGGTGCCAGGTATGGCATTTTTTAATGTCCTTAATAATTCCAAGCTCCAAGTTTGTCTTTGAATGAAGACGGCATGGAAAGGGAAACAAAGGAAGTGTTGAAAGCCTGAGAGCTTTCCCCTCCCCGCAGCACGAAGAGCCCAGCACAGCCCCGGCCCACTAGACTCCTCTTCCCTTCAGGCGGCACCAACCCGCTGCGGCCACAGGTGGCGTTGTGTCCCAGATTTATTTATTTATTTTTTATGTTTTATTCATGATTTCTTGGTTGGTTTGTCTATTTATTTATCTATTTATCTATCTATCTATTTATTTATTTAACTCTCTATTTATATATTTTTTTAAGAAATTTTAAATTTATTTTTTATTTTTTATTTTATTTTTTTTTTTTTACATACAAGCTGGGGTACAGGCCAGAGGCGTGGGGCGGTGAGAGGGTTCACCAGAGACAAAGTGGGGAGCAGAACAGGCAGATCAGAAGTACACTGCTGAGGGGAGCAGCGGGTGAGGCAGGAGAGGTCTGCCCCACCATGTGGGATTCTCCCTGGCTGGGTGTCGAACTCGCGTCGCCGCTGCCGACAGCTCCACAGCGCAGCGCTCAACCGCTGCGCCACCGGGGAGGCCCTCTATTTATATATTAATGTGTAGGCGATATTCCTTTTCAGAAACAGTTTTTGGGGCTCTCAGATCGCTGAGGTGTGCAATATTTTAGGACAATCAGAAGGGACGATTTGCATGCCTGTGAGGTACTGGCAGGTGTTCCAAAAGAGTGAGAAATCCGATGGTACTAGTTTTCAGCAGCCTCAGTTTGACCCTTTTTCTTGGAAGTGACAACGCTTCCCTTTCCCTTTTTAACTTTCCTGGAGAAACAAAAGAGGGCACACTCACGGCATGTGTCTCCCAGGAGAAAAGGGGGAGATTTTGTGGCGCTCTCCTGAGGTTCCACAAAATGTCCTTTGGTGAAACAAATGAGGGGCTACCCAAATTTCACTTTCGTTTGGATTTCTGGGAAGCTTTCTCCTAGCTGTCTGAAAACAGCGGCAGCCACATTGAATCTCTCTGAAAGCTCTGGCTCAACTCAGAAGTGGGGAGTACCACGTTGACAATCTCCTAACTGAAACCGTTGACCTTGGAAGAAAACTCCCATTTTGTTTTCAACTCCAATGATTTGGACACCCCCAAGACATGAGGTATGCAAAATAAACAGCCCAGGGAAGAGATGGAAATGAGAGCCGTCACCCCCTTCGAGTCCATTCCCAAGCCAGGCAAGAGATTCCTATTGTGCCTGGTGAGATCCTGATGCCCAAGGATCACTGGGATGTGTGTGTGCGGGGGTGGGGGGGCACCTGGGGGTGCAGCTGGTTAAGTGAGTGCTGGTTGAAGCTCTGCAGAGCCACTGCCAAGGAGATTGTGAGCACACTTGTGCTTGCTGGCCGTTCCCGGGGCCCGGGAGGGCTGAAAAGCGGCCGGCCCTTCTTCCTGCAAAGGGAGTGGGCGTGGCCGTATAGGCGCGGCGGATCCAGGGCGAGGCGGCCTCATAGGCACTGTTCTGAGACGTTCCCATGAGGCCGCCCCGCCCCGGAGACGCCGCGCCTATGCAGCCGCTGGAAATTGTGGGCGTGGCTCACGCAGGTGCTCACGCAGGTGCAATTTCCCGGCTTGTCCTAATATTAAGGTCTAAGATAAGGGAAAAATGCTATCTGAGGGAAGGAGGCAGGGAAGAAGGGGAAGAGAGAGAGAGGAGAGAGAAAGGATAGAGAGTATAGGGAGGGAGAGAGAGAGAGAGAGAGAGAGAGAGAGAGCACGCAGAGACCTTTGTGTTGTTCAGGCCAGAAGGGAAAAATGAAGTTGTCTGACAGTCTCATGCTTATCTGAGCCCAGTAGGTGGAGATGGCTCTGTCATCACTCTTGTTGGATTTTCAGGTTTCCAGACTTGGGAGTAAGTCACCTGTAGACTTGTGCGCTAGAAGAATTCACAGCCGCGACGCCGCATGATCAGAGACAAAGAGCAAAGTTTCTCTAGAGATGGGGGTAACGTTGACCTTGCGGGAAGAAGTGGGCGTGGGGCTGATGTAGTGCAGTGCAGACTCCTAGGGAAGAAGAAATATAAAGGAAGACGCGGGCTCCCTTCTTTCAATGGGGTTCAGAAACTGCTCCTTTGCCAGTCTATCACTAACTGAGATGAAGATTTGGTCTCTGCATGTGACTCGGCCAAAGCGTGCTAGGAGATGCAAAAGACATAAGAAGTGGATGGGGGGGAGGACCTTTAGGATTGCCACGGGCTGTGAGGCGTTTGGGGAAATTTCAAACAGGGCAATAGCCCTGAATGCTTCGGATCCCGTCTTGCCAGCTGCTTCCCTTAGCAGTGTATCTCAATGAATCCTCCTTTTCTGGTCTGCACTCATCTCTGGAGAAACTTGTCTGGCAATGGGGGAGCATAGAACTGGCATTTGAGAGGTAGGGCGCCAGGAGAGATGGTAGTGGTAGCTTTGGAGAGGCTGGCTGATTATCTTTTCGGATCAGTGCAGTCAAGTGAGGACATCCTGAACGCAAATGTCTAGAAAGAGTCCAAAAGAGCAAATGTGCTGGGCTGGACACAGAAAACCCGTCAGAACATTGCTCTCAATGAAAGTGCCTTCGGTTGAGGCCAGGCAGTTACTCGGCGTGAGGTGGGTTGGGCTGGACAGGGGTGCTGTGCTGGTCAGGGCTGGGCAGTACCCTGGTGCCTGCTGCTCGGGGCCCGGTGAAGATTAGACTCACAATGGATTTCTGGTGGGAGGCCCTGGGCCATGCGACCATCTGTGCCAACCTCCAGAAAACTAGACTCCTAGGATTGCAGACACACGCAAACACAGAAAAGGTCCGTTAGTGGTCCCTTGGTTCGTTCGTTCACGCACCCATCCATCCATCCATCCATCCATTCATTCATTCAACCAACCAAGGAACCAACCAACCAAAGTCGGAGTGGGCCTGGAGCGGGCAGGTGCCGGATATGGCTATTTTTAATGTCATTACCACTTCCAAGAAAAAGTGTCAAACTGAGGCAGCGCAAAACCAGTACCATCCGGTTTCTCACGCTTTTGGAACACCTGCCAGTACCTCATAGGCAAGTAAATCGTCCCTTCTGATTGTCCTAAAATATTGCACACCTCAGCGGTCTGAGAGCCCCAAAAACTGTCTCTGAAAAGGAATATCGCCTACACATATATAAATAAATAGATAGATAAATAAATAAATATATAAATAGATACATAGATAGATAGATAGATAGGTAGATAAAGATACAAACCAACAAAGAAATCATGAAATAAAAATATACAAATAAATAAATAAATAAATAAATAAATAAATAAATCTGGGACACAGAGCCACCTGCTGTCCGAAGCAGGGTGGTGCCGCCTGAGGGAAGGGGAGTCCAGTGGGCCGGGGCTGTGCTGGGCTCTCATTGCTGCGGGGAGGGGAAAGCTCTCAGGCTTTCCACACTTCCTTTGTTTCGCTTTCCAAGCCATTTTCATTCAGAGACAAACCTGGAGCTTGGAATTATTAAGGACATTGAAAATAGCCATGCCTGGCACCTGCCCGCTCCAGGCCCACCCCGACTTTGTTAGGTTGGTTGAATGAATGAATGGATGGATGGATGGATGGATGGATGGATGCGTGAACGAACGAAACAAAGGACCAACGAACGGACCTTTCCTGTGTTTGCGTTTGCCTGAAATCCTAGGGGGCTAGTTTCCTGGAAGTTGGCACAGATGGTAGCATGGCCCAGGGCCTCCCACCAGAAATCCATTGTGAGTCTAATCTTCACCGGGCCCCGAGCAGCAGGCACCAGGGTACTGCCCAGCCCTGACCAGCACAGCACCCCAGTCCAGCCCAACCCACCTCACGCCGAGTAACTGCCTGGCCTCAACCGAAGGCACTTTCATTGAGAGCAATGTTCTGACGGGTTTTCAGTGTCCAGCCCAGCACATGTGCTCTTTTGGACTCTTTCTAGACATTTGCGTTCAGGATACCCGTCACTAGACTGCACTGATCCGAAAAGATAATCAGCCAGCCGCTCCAAAGCTACCCCTACCATCTCTCCTGGCGCCCTACCTCTCGAATGCCAGTTCTCTGCTCCCCCATTGCCAGACAAGTTTCTCCAGAGAAGAGTGCAGACCAGAAAAGGAGGATTCATTCAGATACCCTGCTAAGGGAAGCAGCTGGCAAGCAGGGAGCAGAAGCATTCAGGGCTACTGCACTGTTTGCCGTTTCCCCAAACACCTCACAGCCCGTGGCAATCCTAGAGGTCCTTCCTCCACCCCCATTTGTGTCTTTTGCATCTCCCAGCACGCTTTGGCCGAGTGAAGTGCAGAGACCAAATCTTCATCTCAGTTAGTGATAGACTGGCAAAGGAGCAGTTCCTGAACCCCATTGAAAGAAGGGAGCCCGCGTCCTCCTTTGCATTTCTTCTTCCCTAGGAATCTGAACTGCACGACCCCAGCCCCACGCCCACTTCTCCCTGCAAGGTCAAAGTTACCCCCATCTCTAGAGAAACTTTGCTGTTTGTCTGTGGTAAAGCAGCGTCGCCTCTCTCTCTCTCTCTCTCTCTCTCTCTCTCTCTCTCTCTCTCTCTCTCTCTCTCTCTCTCTATCTCTCTCTCCTCTCTCTCTCTTCCCCTCCCGCCCTGCCTCCTTCCCTCAGATAGCATTTTTCCCGTATCTTAGACCTTCATATTAGGAAAAGCCGGGAAACTGCACCTCCATGAGCACCTGCGTGAGCCACACCCAGAATTTCCAGCAGCCGCATAGGGGCAGCAGCTTCGGGTCGGGGCGGCCGCATAGGCACGGCCCAGAGCAGCGCCTATGCGGCCGCCCCGCCCCTGAGCCGCCGCACCTATGCGGCCACGCCCACCCCCCTTGCACGAAGAAGGGCCGGCCGCGTTTCAGCCCTCCCGCGCCCCGGGAACGGCAGGCAAGCCCGAGTGTGCTCGCAATCCCCTTGGAAGTGGCACTGAAGAGCTTCATCCTGCACTCCCTCAACCAGCTGCACCCCCAATGCGACCGCCCCGCACACACACACCCCAGTGATCCTTGGACATCAGGATCTCACCAGGAGCAATAGGAAACTCTTGCCTGGCTTGGGAATGGACTCGAAGGGGGTGATGGCTCTCATTTCCATCTCTCCCCTGGGCTGTTTATTTTGCATACATCATGTCAAATCATGGGAGTTGAAAACAAAATGGGAGTTTTCCTCCAAGGTCAACGGTTTCAGTTAGGAGATTGTCAACGTGGTTCTCCCCACTCCTGAGTTGAGCCAGAGCTTTCAGAGAGATTCAATGTGGCTGCTGCTGTTTTCGGACAGCTAGGACAAAGCTTCCCAGAAATCTAAACGAAAGAGAAATTTGGGTAGCCCCTCATTAATTTCACCAAAGGACATTGTGTGGAACCTCAGGAGAGCGCCACAAAATCTCCCCCTTTTCTACTGGGAGACACATGCCGTGAGTGTGCCCTCTTTGGTTTCTCCGGCAAAGTTAAAAAGGGAGAGGGAAGCATTGTCACTTCCAAGATAAAGTGTCAAACTGAGGCTGCGCAAAACCGGTACCATCGTGTTTCTCACTCTTTTGGAACACCTGCCAGTACCTCATAGGCAAGCAAATCATCCCCTCTGATTGTCCTAAAATATTTCACACCTCAGCGGTCTGAGAGCCCCAAAAACTGTCTCTGAAAAGGAATATCGCCTACACATGAATAAATAAATAAATAGATAGATAAATAAAATAATATATAAATAGATAGATAGATAGATAAAGAGACAAACCAACAAAAAAATCATGAAATAAAAATATACAAATAAGTAAATAAATAAACCGGGGACACATCGCCACCTGGTGGCCGCAGGGGGTGGTGCCGCCTGAAGAGAAGAGGAGTCCAGTGGGCCGGGGCTCTGCTGGGCTCTCAGTGCTGCGGGAGGGGAAAGCTCTCAGGCTTTCCACACTTCCTTTGTTTCCCTTTCCAAGCCGTTTTCATTCAGAGACAAACCTGGAGCTTGGAATTATTAAGGACATTGAAAATAGCCATACCCGGCACCTGCCCGCTCCAGGCCCACCCCGACTTTGGTTGGTTGGTTGCTTGGTTGGTTGAATGAATGAATGGACGGATGGATGGATGGATGGATGGATGGATGCGTGAACGAACGAACCAAAGGACCAACGAACGGACCTTTCCTGTGTTTGCGTGTGGCTGAAATCCTAGGGGGCTAGTTTCCTGGAAGTTGGCACAGATGGTAGCATGGCACAGGGCCTCCCACTAGAAATCCATTGTGAGTCTAATCTTCGCCGGGCACCGTGCAGCAGGCACCAGGGTACTGCCCAGCCCTGACCAGCACAGCACCCCAGTCCAGCCCAACCCACCTCACGCCGAGTAACTGCCTGGCCACAACCGAAGGCACTTTCATTGAGAGCAATGTTCTTACGGGTTTTCAGTGTCCAGCCCAGCACATGTGCTCTTTTGGACTCTTTCTAGACATTTGCGTTCAGGATGCCAGTCACTAGACTGCACTGATCCGGAAAGATAACCAGCCAGCCGCTCCAAAGCTACCCCTAATATCTCTCCTGGTGCCCTACCTCTCGAATGCCAGTTCTGTGCTCCCCCATTGCCAGACAAGTTTCTCCAGAGAAGAGTGCAGACAAGAAAAGGAGGATTCATTGAGATACCCAGCTAAGGGAAGCAGCTGGCAAGCAGGGAGCCGAAGCATTCAGGGCTACTGCACTGTTGGCCGTTTCCCCAAACGCCTCACAGCCCGTGGCAATCCTAGAGGTCCGTCCTCCACCCCCATTTATGTCTTTTGCATCTGCCAGCACGCTTTGGCCGAGTGAAGTGCAGAGACCAAATCTTCCTCTCAGTTAGTTATAGACTGGCAAAGGAGCAGTTCCTGAACCCCATTGAAAGAAGGGAGCGCGCATCCTCCTTTGCATTTCTTCTTCCCTAGGAATCTGCACTGCACTACCCCAGCCCCACGCCCACTTCTCCCTGCAAGGTCAAAGTTACCCCCATCTCTAGAGAAACTTTGCTGTTTGTCTGTGGTAAAGCAGCGTCGCCTCTCTCTCTCTCTCTCTCTCTCTCTCTCTCTTTGTCTCCCTCTCTCTCTCTCTCTCTCTCTCTCTCTCTCTGTCTTCCCCTCGCGCCCTGCCGCCTTCCCTCAGATAGCATTTTTCCCATATCTTAGACCTTAATATTAGGAAAAGCCGGGAAACTGCACCTGCGTGAGCACCTGCATGAGCCACGCCCACAATTTCCAGCGTCCGCATAGGCGCGGCGTCTCCGGGGCGGGGCGGCCGCATAGGCGCTGAACTGGGCCGTTCCTATGCGGCACCTCGCCCCGGACTCGACGCGCCTATGCGGCCCTGGAAATTGTGGGCGTGGCTCACGCAGGTGCAGTTACCCGCTTTTCCTAATATGAAGGTCTAAGATAAGGGAAAAATGCTATCTGAGGGAAGGAGGCAGGGCGGGAGCGGAAGACAGAGAGAGGAGAGAGAGAGGATAGGGAGAGAGAGAGAGAGAGAGAGAGAGAG
>PVIJ01025131.1:0-11147 GCA_004024925.1 Scalopus aquaticus
AGACAATAGGGGAGGAAAACTGAACTAGGCAGACAGATAAGGGCGAGCAGAGGGAGGGTCCAGGGCAGATTCCACCCATGAACAGCCCTGTGCCCAGGAGGAGGCTCTGTCAGAGGGGGAAGCACCTCAGCGCTGACACTCAGGAGCAGCTGGCTTGGGAGCCTTTCTGGGGCCTCCGCTCTTCTCTCGGAGGGACACAGAGCAGGCCGCAGACACCATGGAGGCCCCCGCAGCCCGTAGACACAGAGGCCGAGTCCCCTGGCAGTTCCACCTTCTGACAGGTGAGAGTGACAATTACTCAAATTGGCTGGAGGTTGGGGAAACAGACACCTGGAGCCCTTAGTCTCCTCTGTTGGTTGACAGTTTCCTTCCTCCTCTGAAGGAAGGGCTCTGAGTGGGGGCAGCGGCTTCCATTTTAATCTGGAGGGAGACAAAGTGGGATTGGACCTGGACCAATAACATGACGTGAGGCGGTGAATATCACATAGTCCAGGATTGTGTGTGGTCTGGGCCATTCATCACTGGGGAATACTCTGAAGACAGAAGTGTAGCAACTGATGCCAGCAAAAAACTCCAAAAAATAAAACCAGACACTAAGAACTGGAATTTCGCACCAAACTTAGAATAGGGTTCACGGGTAATTTGGTGATGGAAACTATGGGGTATACATAATAATGTAAAGGATATAAATTAAATAAAATTAGATTTTAAAAAAGTAGAGAAAAAAAGAACATGGACAGTAATCATTGGCAGTGGAAAACTGGAGCACTCACTCTCTCATCCTGGAATTGGCAGCCTGTCCCTCTACCATGGGGGAAACATTATCAGACAACTTCCTGCCCTCATGCTGCTCAAGATGGATGGGGATGAGGACAAGCCAGAAAGATCTAGAAGGTGTTGTCAGGTGCTGACGAGTGTCCTGAAGGGCACAGAGCACGGAGAGTTCACACAGAGAGGACAGAGGTCTTCAGATCAGGGGTCAGGGAGGTATCTGAGGGTGAGCAGGGGCCTGATGGCTGAGAGGGGGTGATCAGGACAAACACTTGGCGGAGAGTTTTCAAGCAGTGGGAAGAACAAGGTCAGAGAGTGAAGCAATGCTGGTCACATGCTGACTTTAAATTAATCAGACACATGCACACACACTCCAAATTTGTGGATTTCAGAAGATGCCTTTCCATCTCCAAATATAAGTCCAAGTACTGACGGATTTCTCTGCTTCCCTCCTAGTCTCACTCTTACTCTTCCGGATCCCACCCAGCAGTGGCGGTGTCATTTTTAAGCACGCCTTTCATGCGAAAGAGAATTATTTTGAATTGGATCCTGGTACTGTGGCAACGAATGGTCATGTGTTTACATGGGTAAAAGGTGATCTGGGAAATCCTGAAAATCGAATTGGGGTGTATGTAAAACCTTCAAATCTATGGATCCCTGGACCTGCATTCAATGGCCGACAGAGAATAGCACCGGATGGCACCCTAGTGATCAGGAATGTCAGCAAGGAGGACACTGGGAATTATGCCTTAATAGTCACAAGGATGAATAATACCATGGGAAATGGAAACGCACATCTCGTCGTTCTGGGTGAGTGGCCGCCCTGCGCTCGGGTGTGGGTGGGGCATCTACTGCACACACAGGGTGGACAGGCCGGGCCCTGCCTCCACCCCCTCTGCTATGTCCCTAGTGGGGCTTCCGCATCTAGTGCGGACACACACAGGGAGACAAGCTGGAGACCTCAGCTCCCTCTTCTGGGTCCAACCCTGAGACCCCCCATGCAGAGGGAAGGACACATGGAGGGGAGTCACTCAGCAGAGGGTCATAGGGTCAGGGTGGCCTCTGGGGTCCTCCCGTGAACACGACCCTAGAAAGACCGAGGGTCCAGATAAGGGCTGAATGAGGGAGCCCTGGGATCCCACAGAAGCTCACTCCCGTTAATCCCTGCCCCACCTCGTCCCAGGAACCCAGACCAGTGACCAGGGAGCCTGCGCCCCTGTTGGTGTTGGCCCCCTGGGCAGGGCAGAGGGCAGCAGCGAGTCACCCGCCAGGGCGCAGCCCCAAAGGCCACAGGGGAACGGGGCAGAGCCTGGGCTTTGTCTGCACTCAGTGTGGGAACACGGACCACACCAGGCCATCAGCCACCGGCCACGGGGTTGTGGGAGTTATAAGAGGACATTCAAGATCCGGGCCTCCCTGGTGGCGCGGCGGTTGAGCGCTGCGCTGTGGAGCTGTCGGCAGCCCGTGATGGGAGTTCGATGCCAGGCCGGCGAGAATCCCACATGGTGCGGCAGACCTCTCCTGCCTTGCCCGCTGCTCCCCTCAGCAGTGTGTTTCTGATCTGCCTGTTCTGCTCCCCACTCTGTCTCTGGTGAACCCTCTCGCTGCCCCACGCCTCTGGCCTGTAACCCCAGCTTGTATGTATAAATAAATAAATCTTAAAAAAAAAAAAGGGACATTCAAGATCCAACGCAGAAGGACAGAGGAGAAAAGCTGACAGAAGGACACGTGTGCAAAACCTCAGATGCCCTTATATACAGGAGGGGACAGCGCAGAGAGTGAGGGAGGATGAGTCTTACCCCTCACAGACGGGCCCTGCGGGCAGAGTCCTGACAGGCTCTGGTCACTGTGTCCCACCTCCCCAGAGCTAGGACCGTGTCCACCCTCTGACCTCCTGCCCCAGACCGCCCTGGGGGCCTGTGTCTTGCTAACTACAGGCCTCTGGGCCGTGGGGGTATGAGGCTGCCCTCACCCTGCTCCAGGGCTACCAAGGCTTTCAGCTCTGGGAAGTTGGGGTCACTAGTAACCTGCTCACTCAACACCAGGGACCTTTCTTCTCTGTCTGCTCTTCCCTTTCCCTCCCGCCACCTCCCCTCCCCTCAGGCGGTGCCCTCTGCTCTGCACAGCCTCCTGTCCTCTCCCTCACACTGCCCCTCGCGCTGGGCCAGGCCCGAACTGTCGGCCACAGGCAGCGCCGACACCAGAGGGAGCAGAGCCCTGTTCTCTCTCCGTCCCAGACCAGCCCAGTTCTGGGGGATCATTCCTGCTCTCCTCTGACACGTCTTCCCTTGTGACGCCAACGTGGGCGCAGGGCCACAGGGGGAGCACAGGCCCCTAGATCTACTCTCTGCATGACCCTCCCAGGAGTGAGGACCAAGGACTGGTCTGCAGGCCCAACCCCCACTGCATCCCCTCCCCCTGACCCCTGACTCCCCTCCTGTCAGGGCCTGAAGCTCCATTCTCCCCAGCGGCCCCGAGACCTACCCAGGGTGGGGTTGGCCCCCCCTCCGTCCTCTCTGCCTGCCTGTACCTCACACTCGCTGTGCCTCGCGAGGACACCTTCACGTGGGTGCTCTCGACGCTGAGCGCCCCCACCCACCATCCTTTCCTCACGCGCTGCCCGATGGTGGGACTTGATCAGATGCAGCCGCGATTCCACAGACACAGAAAGAAGAAAGCCCGTCACAGCCCCGTGTGGGGTCTCCTCCCCGTCCCTGACTGTCCACAGAGCGCTGACATGGGCTCCGCCCTAGATGCCTGTCATAACAGCACTTCGAGTACTTTGGAGACATTTTTCTGCCATGCAACAACGTCACCTCACTCTGCCCTAGATCCACTCCCTGCTCCTAAAAGGACTCACTTGTCCCTCTACCCAGAGGGTGACTAATTTCAACAGTATTTCCTTAATTTCACTGTGATCCTATTGGATTATGGAACGGGACTTTAGCACTTAAAACACTGAATATAGAGATGCTTTTTTACAAACCAGTCTTATTTCATTGGGGAATTTATGATGATATTTAATTATTTTTTCAATTTCTTCCTCTGAGACCAGACATTCAGCCAGTTCATCTCTCCCACTTCACACACTTCCTCCCTCTGAATCTGCTGTTCCGGTGAGGATTGCAGGACGGACCTGAGCTGCCCTCAGCAGCGGGAGCTGAGACAATGCAGACCAAGGACAGGAACAGGAGGCGGCTCCCAAACCAGCCCGGTCCTGCCTGTCCCTCACTCTTTTCCAATTCTTTCTTGGGACTCTGACACCCCCCCTTCCCCTGAATCTCTGTCCTGTCAGTCACCTTGAGTACTTGGGCAGAACTGCCAGCTCATGACCCTGCAGCCGGTCTCATCACCGAACTGACCTTCTGGAAGCCCCTGGGCTTCCCGAGCGTAACTGCCCAAACCCCAGCACCAAGCCAGGCCTTCAGTCACACTCCACATCCTGATTCTCCTCCTCCCCTTGTTCTTCTCATTTTCATGGTGGACCTGGGATCCAGCAAGGAGTGTGGCAAGGGCTTTCCTGCAGCCCTAATGTCCAGATTTACAGGGAATTTGCTGGAAAACAACAAAGGAACAGAGGTCAGGTGCTCTTCTCATCGTGATTTCAGGATGTCTTTCTGCAATCTGGATATTAATCCCTTGTCGATTACATGCTACAAACCGTTGTCCCCAATCCATGTTATGCTGAGTCACTGTCTTGATACTGCACTTCTTAAATTTATGACTTTCATCTATTTTGATTTAGTTTTACTTCATTTGTTTGCATGTGGATATCCAGTTTCCCAACTTCTTGCTGAGGAGAGATGGTTTGCTCCCTCCAGTGGTTATGGCCACCTCCTGAATGTCATTTGACCATGAAGTCCCGGGTCTAATAGGATCTCTGTTCCAGTCCATTGGTCTTTGTGTCTTTTGTCTGTACACACGATGTTGGTTATAGCACTCCGTAGTAGATTTTCAGTCAGAAAATACCAGTTTTGCAACTATTTTTTATTTATTTATTTTTTGCATAGAGGAACAGAGTTGTACACCAGAGGTGCAGAGGTAAAAGGATTCACCATAGACAAAGTGGGGAGCAGAACAGGTAGATCTTCTGAAATACATTGCTGAGAAGAGCAGTGGGCCAGTCAGGAGAGGTCTGCTGTGCCATGTGGATCAGTTCCCTTGCCCAGTACAAAACTCAGACCTTAGTGCCGGTAGCACTAAGACTTTACCCTTATGCCACCAGTGAGCCCCCAATATTTCTGTTTTCTTTGAACATTATGGCTAATAAGGGTCCCTTGACACATCATTGAGTATTTGTATGTTTCAAATTTGGTTAAATATGCCACTGAGATTTTGAAAGTTATTTATATTGAATATGTGGGTGTCTTGGTGGTATTCTCATGTTAATACTACTAAGTTTTCGAATCCACGAACAGGGCTGGCTTTTCATCATCTGTGTCTGTTCACTCTCTCAGCACCATTGTGTACATGTTAGTGCACAAAGTGTTGCACACTTTATATATTTATTCAAAATCACTTTATACCTTCTGTTATGGTAAAAGTAACTGTATCTTATTTTGGTCCTTAAGGAGTCCATTGTTATTTGTAGAATCACATTTATTTATACATACTAATTAAATTTTCTGCAACTTTGTTGAATTTATAAGTTTTAAGCTATTTTGGTGGAATGTATTCTACATACAAGGTCATGATACTATCAGTCCGAGAATACTCAAGTTCTTTCTTTCCCATTACCTGTTTTCACTTCCTCCTATTCTTTTTCTATTTCTTGTACTTTAGGATGTAAGTGGCTGCAACGTGAATAGGATGAAGAGCAGTGGATAAACTATCATCCTCCGTTTATTCGTCTCAGGATAAAAGTGCTTGGTCTCTCACCAATGAAAATGCTATGAACTGTGGGCCTTCCCTATCAGAATTTTATTATATTGCAGTTGTTAATTTCTGTTTTAATGTACCAGTATTTTCATGAAAACTCTAACCACATCACTCTAGATATTTCCATCAGTGTGATATTTAGTCCACAAACCTGGAAGTTAAAGTGTTTTCAAAAAAAGAAGTCATTTTCATTGCTAACTCTTCAGATCTTCTAGATCTTTTATTTAGGGCTATTGTCTGCCTGTTTATTTTTTTTCTGGTCAATCCGTCCATTGGTGAGAGTGGTGTTTTGAAGTCTTCTACTACAAATGTATTTTCTCTAATATCTGTTTTCGGAGGTGGTAGTAACTGTTTAAATGTATTTTGGTGCAACTTTATTTGGTCATTAAATAGCTATGAGTGTTATGGCTTCCTGGTGTATTGTCCCTTGGTCATTATATAGGGTCCATCAATGTCTCGTGTTCCCTTTGATAGGCTGAAGTCTCTGTTATCTGATATATGTATGGCTGTCCCTGCCTTCTTTTGGGGCCATTTGCTTGTAGAGTCGTTTTCCAACACTTTACTTTTATTCTATGCTTATTTTAGCACTTGGTGTGTTTCCTAGCGATAGAAGTAAGTTGGATTCCTTTTTCTAATCCAGCATTCTACTCTGTGTCTTTTTATTGGACAGTTTAGTATTCACGCTTACGGTGATTCTTGATACATGGAAGTTTGTAATTCCCATTTTATTCATTGTTTTGTGGTTCTATTCAGTACTTGCCCAGTTCTTCCCTTTCATTACTCTGTTGGTTTAGACTTTAAGTCTTCTTTTGGTTTTTCTGTAGCAAACTTCTGAAAATTTTGTGTATCTGAGAAAGTAATAGAGGAAGGAGAGCTTTGCAGGATAAAGTATTCTTGGCTGACATTTTTTGTCTTGGATTTTTTTTTTTAATGTTACTCTAATCTCTTCTTGCATGTAGTGTATCTTCAGATAAGTCTGATGTCAGTCTGATTGGCTTTCCTTTAATGGTTATCTTTTTCATCCCCCTCTTCAGCTTCATTATTTTTTCTTTGTCTTAGACTCTTGGAAGCTTTACTATTATGTGTCTTGCTGTAGTTTTCCTTGCAGTACGATAGTCTGGTTTCCTTCTGGTTTACTGTCTGTTTATTTTCATTTCCTTTCATCATGTTTGGGAAGTTGTCTTCAATTATGTCCTTAAGCAGTTTTTCAGTTCCCTTGTTGCACTTCTTGGGGATTCCTATAACCCTTATATTTTCTTTTGTCATGGTGTCAGATAATTTTCCATATGTTTCTTCATTCTTTTTCCTTTGTATCTATTTCTTTTCCCCCTTTTTTATTTGGTTCTTTTGTAGCTGTATATCTGAGAGTACCTATTTGTTCTTCTACTTCATCTATTATATTTTCAAGGCTTTCCCCTCATTTTACTTAGCGCCTCCGATGATCTTTTAACAACCTGTAGTTCCTTTATTATCTTATTTAAAGATTAAATCTTATTCTCCTGTTCATTGATTATATTTCTCATATCATTCTTTTCCTCTTTGTGACTTCTCTTATATATCTTTATGTTTTTTAATTATGGTGATTTTAAATTCCTTATCTGTCAGGCAGAGAAATTCTTCCATGTCAGTGTTGCTGGGTTGTGGGGACTGAGTTTCTTTCTGTGGTGTATTGTTCCCAGGAGGGCTTGCTTGGCCATTTGTATTTTTCTTTCTCCCCACTATTGCTTTCAGGTTTGTTCTAGATGTAGGTCCACTGGACCTATGGTTCTGATGGGCATGGATTCTGGGTGCTCTGATTGGAGGGGTGGATGGATATACCTGATGCCTGGGTCCTGTGGCTGATGTACATACATAATATAAAGGCAATAACTATGAGAGGAGACAAGTCGTAACAAGGTAAGCAGTGGAGGTGGGCACAGGAGCACCACAGATAACCCATTAGCTTCTGTCAACTCGGTCACTGCTGATGGCCAGCAGGACTTCTGGGCGCTCCTAGCTGGCATTAGGAGCTGCTGGGGCTGGAGGTTAAGGGCTCCCTCAGCTCCCACCCAGGCGCGCATCCAGTGGATAAATAGTGCTGGTGGGCTTTGACTCAGCTGCTCAAAACAGGGTGCTGGGGGCCACTAGTGCTGGTGGAGTTGGAGGAAAGGATGTCCCAGCTCCCAAATGAATGCACATCTACAAGGTGGCAGGTGCCAGCGGGTGTGTGCTTGGCCACGTTTCTCTTCTGTAGAATCACTTAAGAAAAGCTACAGTCTTCTTATTATGAAAATCTCATTTGGTCAGTAGGAAAGGTGACAGTATTGACACATTCACATTCACTGAAATCTATATGAGGAAGGGAGGAGCTTATTGTATCCATCACATGAAATTCTAGGACTCAGTGACATGTATTTGCATGAAAGATAAATTACCCTTGACCAGGTTTTGGGATGGGTAAAAAAAGTTTTCTGGTACTAACACTAACAAGGTTTCCAAGCCATCTTGCTATGCTTTTGACTGCCCCAAACTGGGGATAGCTCCTTGCATATTTCAGCTTCTACACAGGTTACTATCATCATGTCAACATATTTACAAATACATTGTGACCCATAGTTGCTGACCCATAAGGAAGGAAGGTGGCCCACAACTAGGCTCGCTCTCAGATTAACTCCTGTTTGTTTCTCTACAGAACCACTGACATCCACCCGTGTCCGAGCACAAAAATACACAGTCAAAAAAGATGAATATGTGATCATATTGGATGTGATAAGGGACTATGGATATACCGCCTACTGGTTTTTCAACAACCAGAGACTGCGTCTCCAAGACAGAATGTCAGTGACCTTTGATCGTCTCACCCTCATCATAGAGGGGGTTAAGGAAGAGGATGCTGGGCAATATCACAGTAAATTAATTAAAAGATTAAGTACCAGAAAAACGGAAACCCTAACACTTGAAGTGGTCTAGAGTGACCCTTCAACCTAATGATGCATTCAATTCTAAATCAAGATTTTCTTATCTGAATAGTCATTTCTTAAACTCTTTTGCATACTCACTGATATGATTGAACTATTCTAGACCTATATTGACAATAAAGACAAAGCATGCAAACTGATATAGTTGTTGACTGAATGTCCCATTCCACATCAAATGCCACCTCCTTGGTCTCAGTTCTGCATCTCCACAGGGGAGGGGACACCACGTCCCTCAGAGGACAGGCGCAGGTCATATGACAATGGTGGGGGCACATGAGAAGCTCTGAACTTAAAGCATCATATAATGGAATATTTATGTACATTAACCAATCTCTCCCCGTCTCGCTACTCTTCCTCCACATCTACTAAGAGGTTAATATCTAAATGACATATTAGGAACTAATAAATCTAAAAACTAATAAAAATATTTTAGGAACTTATAATGTCACATAAGTGTCAGGTGCACAGTAATACCCTTGAGAGCTTGTGGACAAATCCCCATCACCAGCAAAAGCCTAACATCCATCTTCCACCCAACTACGTACCCCTTTACCCTTCTCACCCACCCCCTCCAGTTTGATCCTCCTTGATAACCACCTGTGGCTTTCAGAATCAAGTGTACTGTCTTTGTTCATCTGATTCCTTTCTTTAATCCCCAAATAATTAAAATTTTATGGTAATTGCCTTTAGTGCTCTGACATATCTCACTTACCCTCCATCCCATCACTTACCACACATCCTGGTGTGCAGAAGGCAAGATTCTTTATGAGTCTAGATGGCAGGTCCCCACAGCAAGCAGAAGCTACTTTATCACCAGCACTCAGGGGTATTGCCTGAGGTTCTTCTTTTAACTGTGAAGGAATTGTTTTAAAAAAATCCTTCGCACCCTCTTTGGGAATGCCTCTTGGGTCCTTTGAATGGTCTAATATTTGCCAGAAGGAGTTTCTGTTCATTCTGACTAAAACGTGACAACATTTTATAATAATTTTTGAATAACTCCTCAATGGTTGAAAATTCTGACCAAATTGAGGACTGATATTCAGGTACTGATTAAATTACCTCTCTGGCTTTCTTCCTCAGCTATGTGACTTATGGGGAGACAAATACTTTCCATTTTGCAAATTCGAAAAAGTGCACCTAGAGTACAGGAATATACTTTACCATCCAGAACCTTCCATCACAGATATTATCTCCCGTGGACCATCTCTCTTTGAAATGCTACTTTCAGGGAGGTGTTCTTAGCAGAAAAAGAAAGATACAAACTCCCCTATTTAGTTTTCCTCACACACAACTGCTGTGGAAAAGGACCCTCGTGGGTGGGCCTTCTCCCTGGTGACCTGGCCACAGTCTCTCTGTTGGGGCACAAAGGTGCCCAGGGGTCTCTCCCTTGCTTGCCCAGGACAGGTTTGGGGTGTTATGGGATTGCCTGTCACAGTGCCGACTGGTCCTTGATGAACTGTTGAGTTCATGTACTTCATCTGAATACTATCATACTAACTGAAAAGCATAAGATCTCAGTTTGCAAATGTCTGTACTAGTTGTGAAACTCACAATGTACGTTACAGTATTTTCACCTCCATAGGATATTGCCAACAATTAATGATTAATTGTTAAAGAAACAAGCAACAACAAATGTTAAAGAGGATGTGGCCAAAAAGGAACTCTCCTACACTGCTGGTGGGAATGCAAACTTGTCCAACCACTTGGAAAGCTCTGTGGAGGTTCCTCAAACTACTAAAAATGGAGCTTCCATGTGACCCAGTGATTCCACGCCTAGGAATCTAACCAAAGGACACAAAAACAATAATTCAAAAGGATACCTGAACCCCTATGTTTACTGCAGCACTATTTACAATAGGCAAGATATGGAAACACCCAAATCTCCCAAAACAGATGACTAGATCAAGAAGACGTGTTACATATACACAGTGGAACACTATTCAGCAATTAAAAAAGATAAACTCATGCCATTCACAGAAACATGGATGGAGCTAGAAGGGATCATGCTCAATGAATAACCCAGAAAGAAAGAGAAAAATATCAAATCGTTTCACTCATAGCAGGAATATAGGGGAACCAAATGAGAGAGAGACATTTAGTGAGGGAGGGGGAGGATAAGGGCTCAAAACAGGGGAGAAAAGAGCACAAGGGACTATGGTGACAGTTCTCTGGTGAATTGGTGGTGGGTAACCTATGGGGAATACACAATAATATAAATGACATATACAACTGTCGCGCGCGGTTCCCCGTCCAGCAGGAAGAAAGACGCGACACCAAGTTCGGTAATCAGCGGAGGCAGGCAGCAGCTTTATTTTCAAGCTTCTTCTTCAATCAATCAATCCCATACAGGCACATACACACATTTATACCCCAGGCTCTTATTTGGCGGAATAACAGGTAGCCTATCCTGTTAAAGGTCAAACCTCAGTGTCCAATCCGAGCACTGATCACGCGCTCACTCCACCGAACCCTCGCCTGACATGTGAACAGCATGCAGGTGGGTGGTACTGACTGCGGTCTCTAGTCCGGCCTCCTCAGCCC
>PVIJ01025132.1:0-11145 GCA_004024925.1 Scalopus aquaticus
GGGTTACCCAAGGGGAATACAAAATGTAAAAGTTATAAATAACAATAAAAAATATATATATATATATTTTTAAAGATTTATTTATTTATACATACAAGCTGGGGTACAGGCCAGAGGCGTGGGGTGGTGAGAGGGTTCACCAGAGACAGAGTGGGGAGCAGAATGGGCAGATCAGAAATACACTGCTGAGGGGAGCAGCGGGCGAGGCAGGAGAGGTCTGCCGCGCCATGTGCGATTCTCCCTGGCTGGGCATTGGACTCGCACCGCGTGCTGCCGACAGCTCCACAGCGCAGCGCTCAACCGCTGCGCCACCAGGGAGGCCCAAAAAATATATATTTTTAAAAAATATTATCTAGAGCTGCCAAAATTGAAAATAATTTGCTGTCTCCCTTAGGTTTAAAAATTTACCTAATCCTCTCCAAACTGATCACATTCAGCATTGGTATTATGGAAATATAAACACTTCTGAAAATAAAATAGCCTTTATAAGTAAAGTTTTAAAAGTTTCTACCCAAACTCTAAAGTTATCCATGGTTAAACATTCCCAGCTCCTGTAGGCGAGATTGTTAGGGGCCTCAACTATGAAAGCAAAAATTAAAAAATAGGGCTACACAAAACTAAAAAGCTTCTATAGAACTGAAAGAAACTATCAGTAAAACAAAAAGACAGCCTACCCAATAGGAAAAAATATTTAGCATCAAATATCTGTCAAAAGATTCATATCAAGAATTCATACAACCCAACAATTAAGAAACAACTAACCCAATCAGAATCAGAAAAAGAATGGGTAGAAGATCTAAATAGACAATTTACAAGGAAGAAATATAGATGGCCAACAAGCCCAAGGGGGAAAATGCTTAGTATCACTTATCATTAGGGAAATTCAAATCAAAACCACGTAGCATCACCTCACAGCCATGAGAATGGCACACATCAGGCAGACCAGAAACACTCAGTGTTGGGAAGGGTGCAGAGTAAAAGAAAATCTTTTACACTGTTGGTTGGGAGGTATCTGGAGATTTACAGAAAACAGTATGGAGATTTCTCAAAGTATTAAAAATGGATCAGGAGGAACAAATAACAATAAAAACAACAACCATAGCAACAACAAAAAACTAGCAGGCAACCATAAATCAGAGACATTCTGTGAGGGAGGGGGAGGAAAAGGGCTCAAAACAGGGGAGGGAAGAGCACAAGGGACTATGGGATGGTGCAGGGGTGAATTCATGGAGGGAATTTTATAGGGAATATACAATAATGAAAAAGATATAAATAAATAAATGGATCTACCGCATAAGCCAGCAATTCCATCCTATGTATCTACTAGAAGAATGCAAAAAGACTAATTCAAAGGAATAGATCCACTCCTTTGTTCATTGCAGCACTATTTATAAGAGTCAAGTTATAGAAAAAACTTAAATGCCCAAACGACAGATGAGTGGATAAAGAAGATGTGGTACTTGCAGACGATGGACTATTATTCAACTAATACATATAAAATCTTGCCATTTCTAACAGCCATGGATGGAATTGGAGGGAATGACACTGAGTGAAAGAAGTCCAGGGGAGAAAGACAAAGATGATTTCATGCATATGTGGAATATAAAGAAACGAAACAAAGGACTGGACAAAAGTGAGCTAAAACAAACCTACAAATATGACTGCAGAATGGAGGCTACTGGAAGAGGTGGGAACACCAGGGGGAGGGGCCCCAATAGACCATGTAAAAAATGTGTGCTTTATTGCTGGGTGTGATATGATAGCATACTTCTGAAGAGATGTTAAACCTATACCAGTAAATCACGTACAATCCTATAAACCAACATTTATCAATTTAAAAAAATAACACAATAAAAAATAAAAATAATACTGTCTGAGCCAAGCCAAATAGATTTGGCCAGTGACAATTCTAGGTCTTCTGGCACACAGGGATCAAGGGGATTGGGCCCCCTGTATCCATGGCTTCCGCCATAACACCAAGTTGTCCAAAAAGTAAAATTTCTCTCTGCCCAAAGCCCTGGCCTGGCTCAGACCAACTTATGCCTCACCTACATTACCCAAGAGACCAAACTGGTCCTCCTAATAATGACATTCCCCTTTTCTAAACTTACCACCTCCTATTAAAATGACTTGTCTGGGGCCTCCCTGGTGGCCTAGGGGTTAAGTCTCAGTGCTATCCCCACTACAGCCAGGGAGCTGACCCACATGGCACAGCCGACCTCCCCTCTCTCACACACTGCTCCCCTTAGGAGTGTATTTCAGTAAATCTGCATGTTCTGCTCCCCACTCTGTCTCTGGGGAATCCTCTCTCTCTCACACACACCCCACCTCTGGCTTACACCCCAGTTCTTGTATGCAAAAATAAACAAATTAAATGCCTTGTCTGTCTCAACTAGAGGTTTTGTCTTATTTATTACTGTACCTGCAGGCCCTAGCACAGAACTTGAACCAGTATACACAAAAAGGCAGAGATGAAGGGAAAGAAAAAAGTTTTGTTCAGCTGTTTTCAGTCCCTTTTTCTATTCAGTCAAACAGTAGCACCTAATGGTGACATGTAATAATGCAACCCAGCTTGGTTGCACTCAGGAAATACTCACTTAACCAAATAAATAAGAATATGATAAGTTTAAGATAGCACATTTTTCATCATTACCTTGAGTGCCTTTAAGAACTCAAAGTGTGGGGAGCTTCATTTTGTAGGCAGGAAAATAGAAGATCAATAGGTTGTCAAATACTCCTTGGGGCTCCGAGATCAAGCAGCCATTCTCTCAGCTCAGCTCTACGGCCATTCAGGTCTGGACATCTCCCAAGGTGCCAAGTCTCCCAGCTCCATTCAAGCTCTGAATCAGAAAGAACATGAACACATTTGTCTGGAGGACTGTTTCATGGAGCAGCGTTCGTGAACTCCTGCTTCAGCGTCCTTTGTGCCACTCACTGCAAATGCAGATCCCTAGGTTTGGGCACTTATTGTCCCCAATGTGTGAATGACTGGGGTGAGGGCCTAGGGTTTGGTATTTCTAATACTCACCCCCAGATGATTCTGAGGCAGCCTCATGTATTAGAACCAGCCTGGTATTGGATCACCCTTTTATGTTCAGACCACACACTAGAAGACTGAATCCAGGCCGTGTCTTTACCCAGAAAGACTTCCTCCAGGCAAAATTCTTTCGAAAGTTTGTAAGACACCACGAACTGTCCGAGTGGGCAGTGTGAGAAGGATATTGCTGATGGCATTTGGGAAAGGGAGAGTGTCCAATTCCCAACTCCCCAAGAATGAATCTTCAGCAAGTGGCTGAGCAAGAGGTTAGTAATGCAGCCACGGCCGCAATTATGTCCTCCCCAGACAGACGCTGCCCGTGTGCGTGCCTTAGACCCCAGTCATGGCTTTGACTTTTGTGGGATCTCTGCTCTGGCATTTTCTAAGACCAGATCATATACCCTCTATCTGAGGGAAACAGCATATCTATGAACAAAGCCCATAAAATGCCAGCTTGGGGAAACAGAAATTTGATCTTAGGGTCAGCTTAGCCATAGGTGCCAGTTTTAGTTTAAGTCCCCATCTTTATGAAGACTTGGGCGTCAGGGGCCTAGAGCCATTGACTGGGATGAAGCCAGCCTGGCCTGAAATCGCAGCTGTGCCACGTACTGTGACCGTAGGTGAGTTATTTCACTTCTTTGAGGTTCAATCTATAAAATTAAGGAAATAGTCACAACTCATGGAATTGTGTGAAGATTAAATGAGATTCAGTGATATACTCAGTGCAAGAAAAGGACGTGACTGTTGAACAAGACAATAGGAAATGCTCAGCCAGCCAGTGACAGTTCTCTCTAAATATTTCTTGTCTGTTTTTATTTTACATTTTTAAACTTTTTTTATTTATATCTTTTACATTATTGCGTATTCCCTGTAAAATTCCCACCACCCATTCACCTGTGAACCATCACCGTAGTCCTTTGTCTATTTTTAAAAGAAAAATCTGAATTTTAATAGAAGTCTCAGCTCAATGAAAAAATTCCATTATAACTAATTATAGTTATAAGATTAACAAGATAAGGTATTTCTCTGGTCTGCATTTGAAAGACATGAGCAGACAATCCAGACCTACCTCTGAAAGTCACTTCAGCCTGATGGATGACAAACCACACTGAGAAATTAGTCTAGAACTGCTGACAAATTCAGGTTAAACCAAATTTAATTCATGGTAGTGATTTAGGTCTACTTTATGGACTATTGTCCCTTCACATAACCACATTGACTGTCACTTACTGAGCATTTACTGTTGTCTTAATTTCTTACAGTAAGTGTCTCATCTAAACTTGACAAGTCCATAAATTACATATTAATTTCTCAGTTTCATAGACTGAGGTTCAAAGAAGTGAAACAACTTGCCCAATATCACAGAACATGGCAGAGCTGGGATTCCAGGCTAGTTTTGTATCATTGCCATCAGTGATTAGAGGCCACCTACCCCTAAAATAGTCAAGCTGAAGGAACACTGGTGTCAACGATCTATGTTAGGGTCCAGCTCTCACTGTCAGTAACAGTGTGTCCTGGCACAAGTGGCTGCCCCTCAGGGCTCCAGTTTTCTCAGCTACAAAATATAGGTCTTGGAGGAGATGGTCTCCACTTCCCTTCCAGCTTTAAGTCTCTAATTATAGCTTTGTTCTTTCACATTATTCGATGGTTTGCTGATTTCTCTGGATTTTATGACACATGGTTGGTCATAACTGCAACTTATGGGATGTTCCTTGATCTCCTCAGCTTCCAATTACAACATTGTTCTTGAGGGTAAAATACAGTCTGCTGGCCAAGCATCTGCTCTGCCACGGCCCACGCTATGACGCAGTTCCGGCACACAGAGGCAAAGGTGGGGACCTGGTTGTCAGACGACTCCAGAGATAAAAGCTGAAACGTGCTATTTGTGCTTTTCTGTCTTCTCATTATTTATAGCTCTGTGAGCCTCAATAAAGGGGAAAATCTGAAAACTGACAGCACGTAAATTAAAAGGATAATGTTGATTCTTGTTGACAATTTATAACGACAAAGATCTTGAAAGTTGCCAGTAAGTCAAGCACAGTTTTGTTAGCCACACATCTGGCCTGAACAGATTCACAAGTCTCACCTCCAGGTAACACACTGTCAGGCGAAGGTGACTTCATCATGCATGATCCTATGTGGGCTCAGCCAGCCTTGGAGTGGGATGAAATAAAGAACAGGGTCATTGGGCCAGATCCATAGGAGAAAGGCTCAGACAATCAGTCATAGTTGAGTCTCAGGCTTCCAGGTGCAGCCATAACTCTTGGGGGGGCACTGAGCAGGCAAGGGCTAGATTTCAAAAGGATGGTTGCAAATCTGAGGTGAAGAAATAGATTTGTCTGCAACATGCTCTTCAGGATTTTTGGGTTTCTGGTGCACACATGCCACATTGGATCCAGCATTTCAAGAAACAGTCTGAACCAGAATGTCTGAAGAGCTCACCTACTCTTGCCAGAGTGCCTGTGAAAAGAGAAACAGTGGTCAGACCATTGTGTTTATTTGGTTGTTTGTAAAGTGCTTTCACTCTTTGATCCTCCTACTGTCCCCAGGAGACACTGAGGCTCCTCAAAGCTTATATAACTTGCCCAACCTAGGATGTGAACCGGGTGTTCTGGCTGCAGAGCTTTTCTCTATACTATGTATCACTGAATAGAAAGATTTTTCCCCAAAGGAAAAATACCTTTTATTTTTAAAACAAAGTAAGGAGAAGAAAAATGTCTCTAGACTTAGGAGGCAAGATTGCTGCTGGCCATTGGTCATGGGTGGCTTGCTGTTTTTCATAAATAAGAGGCAGTAGAGTCAAAGGGACAGCCACACGGCAAGCAATGACGTGAACACGATACTTTTTAGTACTGGGGAGAAACAAGGGCAAACAAGAAAAGAAAAACAATATCAAAATAGCCTGTGAGAAATGCAAAAGACAACTTTCCCATTTTTCTAAATTTGGGTAAGGTTCAGATGCTGTCACCGCCTGCACTACGACACTCATTGTACCCCACATGGCCCTTAGTGAAGATAACAGGAGAAGCGAATCTGCCAGGACTAGAGACCACCTAAAACAACCTCAGCCAAATCATGGGTAACTTCCAGATTAGCTGGCAAGTGCCAAACACACAGAATCACATTCTCCCTGGGTAGAGCATCTTGTCTGCTCCTATAGTGCCTCTTGATGATGGGTTGATAAAAATTTGAGCTTGATTTCAAAAAATACGGTCTTCATGTATACTTTCACTGAGATATTAATAACAATTAACCAAAAGGGGGGGGGGAACCAGTTAACCACAAGAACCAGCAACTCTTGGCCAAAATATTACCATTTCATTCTCTCTCTCTCTCTCTCCACTTGAACACTCTTCTGGATATAGACTACATGAATAACATTGTCCCCAATTCTACAAATCAAGAAATTGAGAGCCCCAATTTATATGATCTCCCTACACTCACAAAAATAGTAAATAGCAACGGCGAAATAAGAACCCCAACTTCTGACTTCATATTTCCTGTTACTTCCAAGATAACAGCCACCTATACCACTTTTTAATACTTCTTGATTAATGCAGTAAATATTTTTCCATCATCTGTTTATCTTTTGCTATGGCTGATGAACTTCAGAGATCTGAGAAGCAGCATCAGGCATGTGATGACGTCAGCTCTGTCGGGCAGATCTGAGAAGAGAGCCCAGTTGTCAGCCACCCACACTTCAGAATGACTTGTAAACAGCAAAAACCGTCATTGGTTCTTCAGCCATAGATGTCTCAGAATAAAGAAGACTGTGAGAAAGAAGTCTTTCTCACAGACTGACAATCTCATGGATACCTTGGATTAGGAGTCTATAAAACTGGATGTCTGTCTGTCCTGAGGATGGGAGATAAAAGCAAGTAAGGAAGCCATAACGGTTCAGGGAAACATTTCCAGTCAAGTTGACTAAGGAGAAACATAAAAGGGGTAGCTACTCTTCTGACTCAAAGGAATGGAAGGGAAGAATACGAAAATTATTTCCTTTAACTATAATCTCTGGTTTTATCCCAAGTAATTCAAGATTGTCTTCCTATCCTATAGATTAAAATCTGTCTTCTAGGGGATAAATCAAATATTGTACAAAAATGAACAACAATGTCAATAATTAAAAAACAAATTAATAAAAAAAAATCTTTCTCCTCACCCCCAGCCTGTCAAAAAAAAGCCAAGTGACCTTATTGCCTTCAGACAAATACTTAATGAATCCACCCTAAGAAGACTGAACAGGAAATCTCCTTGAGAACTAGTGGCTGATACTCAAAATGTAAGATGAATTGACTGTATTAGAAATTGTATTAGTTGTCTATTGTTATGTAAAATTTACCCCCAAACCTAGCGGCTTAAAACCACAACTATAGTAACTCTAGTCTCTCCTGACAGCTGGGGCCTGAGGAGTGAGGGCGGAGCAGAGGGTGGAGAGGGTAACCGGCTTCTAAACTCTGATGTTGGACCTTAAAGTCTTGTGAATTTTTTTCTTTGTTGGAGCCCTTTTTCATTGTGACATGCAGCTTTGAAAAGCGCCCATCTGGACCCAAGTATGCCTCACATCTTATTGCTAGGCGTACTGGTGTTTAGGGCTGTCCTAACAAATTACCACAAATTGAAATGTAGATGCTTGGAGTTCTGGAGTCCAGAAGTCTGGGATCATGGTTCAGCGGGCCCACACTCCCTCTGAAGGCTCGAAGGGGAGGGTTCTTCCCTGCCTCTCCATAGCCTCTGGTGATCACCAACAAGCCTTGGGGTTTCTTCACTTGTAGCTGTGTAACAACCATATCTGCATCCATTTTCAAGTATCTTTTTCCTTCTGTGTCTCCCTTGAATCTTCACGTGACCTTTTCATAAGGACACCACCCACTGGATTTAGGAAACACTCATCTACTATGACCGCATCTTAATTTAGTTAATTACATGTGAGAAGACCTTATTTCTAGATTAGGTCACATGCTGAGGTTCTGATGGGCATGAATGGGGGGCCGGGACACTGTTCAGCACAATATTTTAGGAATATTGCCCAGAATCATCTTAGTCCTCTCCAATTAGGTGGCCACTGAAAGAGAACTATCAAGATTACAACAATCCTATCTACGATGAGTCATAATTCCATTTTGGTAATCAAGTCTACGAAAATAATCTTACATACATAAGGAAACTTTAGGCATAGAGCTAAGGCAAAGCAACATTGCTCAGTATTGCAAACTTGAAGATAATCTATATTTCTAATATATGAGAATGGTTAAATGTAGAAGATACATCTATATCATGGACTACTAAGAAGGCTCTAAAATTTGATATAAGGTGTACAATAATGTGCAAATTTTGTGTGTCTATTTAACAAGTGAAAAATTTATCATATTTTATAAATATTATAATTATGTTTCTAAAAGAAGATAAAATAAATCTCAAAATAGTGTATAAAAGAAAACTATTGGAAAGTAATTCACCAAATATCAGCACTGTTGTATTTAAATGGTAGAATGGTCTCTTTCTGTTAGGTTGCTCCAATTATATATTTCTGCATAGGAGACAACTCCACAACTTAGTAGCTTAAAATAATAATGATCATTTATTTTTCTTATTAATCTGCAATTCAGTGGGAGAGAGACACTCAGAAGTGGGGGGGGGAGGGGAGGATAAGGGCACAAAATGGAAGAGAGGAGAATACAGGGGACCATGGAGATGGATCACGGGTGAATTGGTGGTGGGCTGCCCAAGGGGAATACAAAATGTAAAAGCCATAAATAACAATTAAAAAAATGGAAAAAAAAATCTGCAATTCAAGCAGGGCTTTGTGGGTGCTAGCTCATCTCTGCTTCATGCAAGAACAGCTGATGTGACTCAACTGGGTCTGAGGGATCTGCTTTCCAAGATGGCTCAATAACATGCTGGAGCTGGCTGTCAGTGGGAGTTCAGTTGGGGTTGCTGGCCAGGGTCCTCAGCTCTTCTCCAAGTGGGCCTCTGCATGGGGTTGCTTAGGCTTCCTCACAGCATGCAGCCGGGCTGGAACACCAAGTATTCCAAAAGAAAGGAAGTAGAAGTTGCAATGGTTTGGCCTGGTAACTACCACAGTGTCCCTTCTGCTGTGTTTTATTGGTCAAGCCATCACCAAACCCTCTCAGATTTAAGGATGGGTGTAATGTCAAAGAATGTCTATCATTTTCTGGATCAATTCTATAATTGTTTCTGGATTTAAAATGCACAATCTATATTATCAAATGTACCATCAAGAACATTTTCCAGATTTTCTCTAATGAGTACTCTTATAAGTAGGGGCATGTGAAATACTTTAAAAATGTGTTTACTTAAAATTTTAAGGATCCCTATATTCCTAGTAGACAATCTAGAAATCTACCTAGAATAGCAAATTAGGGCCTCCCTGGTGGCGCAAGGGGTTAAGTCTCAGCACTAAGAAGCTGTCCGCAGCCACTGCAGCACGAGTTCCATCCCAGGGAGCTTCCCACATGGCGCAGCAGACCTCTCCTGCCTCGCCCGCTGCTCTCCTCAGCAGTGTATATCAGTCAGTCTGCCTGTTCTGCTCCTCACTATGTCTCTGGTGAATCCTCTCACGTCCCTGCACCTCTGGCCCGCACCCCATTCTTACATGCATAAATAAATAAATCTTTTAAATCTCTTTGCCATCAAAACCCCTTCTCCACCTACACACCTCTAGACACACCACACACACACACACACACACACACACACACACACCACACACACACACACACACACACACACACACACACACACACACACACACTTGCACATGATCTCCCATCTTAGGCACTGTGCTCCTAGCCTGGTATTCTCTGGTGTTTGGTGAGTGTTTCAAGTAAAAAAACTAGAGCCACAGTGGCTTGTGGTATGACCCATTACAGCAAATACTTTTCAAAAGGAGTCTGTGGGGCCTCCCTAGTGGTGCAAGGGGTTAAGTCTCAGCACTATGAAGCCACTGTAGTGAGAGTTCGATCCCTGGCAAGGGTGCACCAGACCTCTCCTGTCTTATCCGCTCCTCTCTTCAGCAGTGTATTTCAGTGGATCCACCTGTTCTGCTCCCCACTCGGTCTCTGGTGAATCCTCTCACCTCCCTACACCTCTGGCCTACACCTCATAAAATAAATAAATCTTTAAAACAAAAAAAGCAAACAGAGTCTGTGAGCAGCCCTCCATTTCCTCATCTCCTACGCGGAGACTGATAAATGAGCCTCCACGGGACACTGCCCCCGGCTGTATGTACAGCGGGTCCTTGAATACGATGTTGTTTTGCTACAAAATTGATAAGAAAAAGACCATCCCCACTGAAGCTGGACATTATTCAAGGACCTGCTTTCATTATATGTCATTTTGCTTAAAGTTGCAGTTTCCGAGAAGCTGTTGAGTGAAGGGCTTACTCCTCATCTAAACAGGCACCGGTGGCCCCCCTTCCTATCACCACACCTGACTCATTGGTTATTAAACACTGGGAGGCTCGGGGTCACCTGAAGTAAGATTAATTCTTCAAAGCTTTTCTCGATCTGACTCAAGTCTCGTTATATTGAATCACATCGAGAAGGGCTCGCGCACGGGTGCTGCATCCATGTGACCATGAACCTGGCTTCTTCAGTTTTTAAAATGGGACAGAAGGTTGATCATCCTTCAGAGAGGAGACACTGACGTCTCCCGACAGAGCAGTAAGAGGAAGTCGGGTGAAATGGGAGCGAGCGTGATTGAGGTTTTAGTATCATTTGTTCTGTTTGGTATTTTGTGTGTGCATGAATGTGTGAGTTAGGTCTTGGGTTTTAAGTTGGAAGAGCTCAATTTTTACAATCCTTTTGGAAAATGAAAGAGCTGCAACCCCCAATATCCCAAAATTTTAATTAAAACTCCGGGTCATATAATCAAGAAGGGAGTACTGCCAAACACATTCTATGAAGCAAATATTACTCTAATACCAAAACCAGACAAAGACAACACAAAAAAAGAAAACTACAGACCAATCTCCCTAATGAATACTGATGCAAAAATATTCAACAAAATCTTGGCCAATAGGATCCAACAATGCATCCATAAGATAATACACCACGACCAAGTGGGATTTATTCCAGGGACACAAG
>PVIJ01025133.1:0-11145 GCA_004024925.1 Scalopus aquaticus
CAGCATGGAAAGAAGATAAACACATGCAATTTGCCGCAACATGGATGGAATTAGAGGGGATCATACTCAGTGAAATAAGCCAGAAAGAAAGAGAAAAATATCGAATGGTTTCACTTATAACAGGACTATAGGGAGGCCGGGTGGGAGAGAGACACTCAGCGGTGGGGGAGGGGGGAGGGGAGGATAAGGGCACAAAATGGAAGAGAGGAGAATACAGGGGACCATGGAGACGGATCACGGGTGAATTGGTGGTGGGCTGCCCAAGGGGAATACAAAATGTAAAAGACATAAATAACAATAATAAAAAAAAAGAAAAAAAAATAAATAAATTGAAATAAAAAAAAAAACAAAATTGCTTTCTAAAGGGTACACAGATTTTTGCTATATGAAAATGACACATACATTTTTGAAGCCATGGGCTATATCGGCCTCAAGGGAAATCACTCTCCTCCAACATAATTTCTTTATTTGACTGCAGGGTCTGGTGATTTCAGAGGAGAACTCATTACCGGGTATCCCCCGCCCATTTCTTGTCTTTAACTTTGGTCCATTTTTCCTACTTCTTTTCAACCCCATTACTTTGGACAAATCGATGTATTCTGGCATCTTCTGCCCCATGACTTTTCCTTGCCCCAAATTATATTTGTGCTGCGATGTCTTTCCTTAATTCCTGACATGTACTCACCACACAGCAGCTGGGGAGTCTCTCCTGATATATTGTACTGGATCTGACATAGGGCAGCAAGGGGCACTAAAACCGTCTAAGAACAAAGCCCGAATAGTTTATCAGTCACTGTCTGAGTTCTTTACCTGCACACAAAAATGCGAGACTACTCAGATTTCGACAACAACAACCATAGACTTTCTTTAACCGTGCTGGAAAAACAAAGAGTTGCTGAGGCCAAAATGGCCATTTACCTCACCCAAAGTAATGTTTTCAAGTTCTAAAAAAATAGCATCTAAGATGGCATCTTCCCCCTCACTGAGGATGCAGAGCTCCTCTCCCGAACAACAGGCCTCGTGCCCAAGATGGCATCTCCCTGCAACTGTGGCCCTGGAGCCTGTGGGCAGCCAGACTATAGGCCAGGTTCCACCTCACAAAGACAACAGGAGACACAACAGGAGCTGTTCCTGGAGCTGCTGAGATGCTTGCGCACAGCACCAGACAAGTGACACTCAAAATGCAGCTGCAGCAGCTGAACGCCCCGACAAAGGGCCACACTCACAGCTCAGAGAAGCACCCGGCTCCAGGTCCTACCTTCCCTGTGAAGCTGCAACAGCAGCCAAACTGGGAAGAGTTTTAGTCGCTCAGCTACTGGCACCACCTCCGAATTTTTCCTCTCTGAGGTTCGCTGTTGGAAACCTCCAACTTCAGAAGCCTGCACCAGCCTACTGGAAGACTGACAGTGGGGAGTGGGGAGCCCGAAATCGTTGACTGGGGAATAGCTCTGATCCCAAACTCTGAATCTCAAACGCAGAATGCTCCAATGCTGAATCCCAAACACCAAATAATCCAGGGCTGCTTCTGCAGTCCCTGATACATGTATCTGCAGTCCCTCCACCCCAAACTGCAGTCCTTTTTAGCATTTTCCCTGGGTCTATCTATCCTCACCAGCAACGCCCCTCCAGGAGGCCCCGCCTGTAACAGTCACAAGTATGAGCTGCTGGTTACAGACCAGAACATAAAGGCATTTTTTATTATTATTATTACTTTTGTTAGTGCATGACTGATGCCAAATTGTGTTTCTTGGTAGCGGAAACTGATGAGATACAACTTATTTGGACATGACCCTGATGTCATCCCAAGATATGTGTGTTGAATATTTTAAAAGTAAATCTTTGTTCACCATTAGAATTTCTCAGATTTCTTCCAATATATATTCCTAGTACTGTTTTTCATTTAGGTGCACATTATTACTTTAAATCAAGACAGAGGCCAAAGAGGGCCTCCCCGGTGGCGCAGCGGTTAAGCGCTGCGCTGTGGAGTTGTTGGCAGCGGCGACGCGAGTTCGACGCCCAACCGGGGAGAATCCCACATGGCACGGCAGACCTCTCCTGCCTCGCCCACTGCTCCCCTCAGCAGTGTATTTCTGATCTGCCTGTTCTGCTCCCCGCTCTGTCTCTGGTGAACCCTCTCGCCGCCCCACGCCTCTGGCCTGTACCCCAACTTGTATGTATAAATAAATTAAAAAAAAAAAAAAAGACAGAGGCCAAAGAACAGTATACATTTAATTCCTGATCTGTTTTCTAATCATCAATACTTTTCCAGGCCAGGGACTCAGTCATTTCAGTGTAGCTTTTAATATATGTTTCAAAATTCTGGGTGCACTCAACTCAGTGTTTTGTTCTTTCAAGTTTAGGAAACAGAGAGATGTGTTGTGCCTCTCTTAGTGTTTACATTGTGATCTCTTTGTAGAGTGGTTCCTCCCCCAATTTCTTTACTCTGTAAAGCCTCCCATGTGCTCACAGCATATCTCTGAACTTCACACTTGAGAATTTGAAGCAAGGAATATTTTTCTTGTTTATTGTTTTTATTTGATCATGGTTTTGAAAGTATATAAATAATGGAAGATAGATAAGTTTTGAATTTTGTAACAGTTGTTTATTACAATTTATCAGTAGATTTCTTAGCCACCATGAGGTTTACATAGTGTCTTCTTTAAAAGTAGGGTTCCTGACAAACAGAGGAAGAAGAGCCGAATGGAGTCACCGTCCTCATCAGCATCTGCGGGTGAAGTCAGTGTAAAGTCCGCTGCTGTATTTTCCCTGGCTGTAGATGACAGGAAACGTGAACCAGCTAAGACTGTCACAAGGTAAAAATCAACTCTGCCTTTAGGTTAAATGAAAACCAGTTGTGACTGCTTTTCTGAAATCAAAAGGCATGCTTCACTTGTCTGGCCAAGGGGGGAAAATTCTCACCATTATCAGATGGATACTGATGAAAGTAGAACGACAAGGACCAATGAGTTTTTGTCACTTCATAAAGGGAACATTGTTTGCCAAGCCCCTGTATGGTTTAGGGGTTCCTTTTCCCCCTCATCAGATGTATGTTGCTGCCTGACACCAACCCCATAATGCCCCATAATGCCCCATAATGCTTTCCTATGACCTTAGGCCTCATCCCTGTTTTTTTCTCCCTCCAGTCCCTTGTGCTATAGTCCTGTATGCTGGGTTTGATTTTAGATTTCTGTTCCTTAGTTTAGTGACTGTGTGAAGGAGACATATTACAATAAGTACTTGAATATCTATTCATAAAACAGTAAATAGATTCAATCAAGAAATGGAAACACACTCAGGAGATAGTTGCTGGCTTTTGATCAGGTGGTTTTTTGTAAGTTTCCTTCAGTTTGTTGACCATCCAGTATCACATGGATGTAATTAGAAAAGAGGTAAGACTATTACAGAAATGTTAAATAATGATGACTGTGTATTACAAACTAGTCAAACAAGAGGAATTGTGACCCACCATGCTATGCCACAAGTTTTAAGGCCTACAGAAGCGTCTATCCCCAGTTTCTCTTGTATTCACTCTTGAACTTTCCCCAGTAAAGGTCCCACTCATGCCTGCTCCAAAATTGCTTGTTAAAGATGACCACAGATTTTTTACCTTATGATAATGACGCGTACCTTTTAGACCCATATTCTATATGTCTCAACAGAAGTCATTCTCCCACCACATAATTTTTTCATTTGACCATTGGGTCTGGTAATTTCAGGGGGGAACTCATTGATTGTATCCTCTCCCATTTCTTGTTCTTTGACTTCTGTTGGTTTTTCCTAATTCTTCTCAACCCCATTACCTTTGGACAAATTGAAGTATCCCTGGATCTTCTGGCCCATGACTTACTTCCTAGAACATACTAAAGGTGTCCAAAGTTATGTTTGCGGTGCAGGTGTCTTACCTTAATTTTGGATGCATTCACTGCACCTGCAGCCATCCTGGTTACATTGTAGTGACGCAGGAAGTTGCTAAATCTGCCGCTTGGAGTCTGCTGCTTGGGTTCTGCTGCTTGTGGGAGCGGAAAGCTCTGTGGTGTACTGCTATCCCACAGTAGAACCTAAGGCTCCCTTGAGCCCCTTCTCATACGAAAAAGAACGTCTACGATAGATGGGGTGACAGGCTCCGCATATAAACTATATAAAACATTACCATTCCTTTTTTTCGGGGCTCAGACTATTTGGAGCTATCCCACTGAGCCTTGAAACGTGACAATTAAGTCTCTCTCACCCTGTCTCTCTGAGTGCCCTCTGATTTCTCTGGGAAATAGCCCAAATAGTACAGATCACCCTGATCTCACAGAGCAATTTTTTTTTTTTTTGTCATGGCGTTGCAAATTGTTGTTCTTGGTAGGGGAAGCTGATGAAGTAAACTTATTTGGATGACCCTGAGTAATTTCATGGTATGTGGGGTGAATATTTTTATAAATCTTTCTTCACCCAAGACATATTTTTCAGATTTATTCCAATTTATATTAAATACTGAGTACTATTTCTCAAAGAAGTCAACATTATTACATGAAAAAAAAAAAACAGGGCAAAGAAGTGTACAGATGTAATCACTAGTCTTTTTTCTCAGCATCAATAGTTTTCCAGAGTGAACTCAGCCTTTTCACTGGAGCATCAATAGGTTTCAAAAGTTTTGGGTGCTATCATCTCTCATTGTTTTGTTCTTTCCCTTTCAAGTTTAGGAAACACATAGCTGTGATGTGCCCTACTCTACTGTTCGGGTTGTAATCTCTGTGTGGACTAGTTCCCTCTGAACTCCTTGCCTGAGAGTATTTTTGTTACCACCTCTGTACCCTCCCAGGTGCCCCCTTGGGGGTTGCCCTAAATAAACTCTTCACTATGACATTGTATCAAGTGTACTAGTGACTTTGAAGCAAGGGCTGTTTTCCTTGTTCATAGTTGTTACTTCATCCAGGTTTTAAGAGTGTATCAATGAGTGAAGAGGGATGTGTTGGAATTTTGTAACAATTATTTTAATACACTTTTAAGTTGATTTCTTAGAAGCCATGAGGTTTACATGGTTTCTTCTTTGAAAGTAGGGTTCCTGACAAACAGAAAAAAATCCAAAGTGATTCAACTGAATCTGCGAGTCTAGCCAGTACAAAGACTCTTGTATTTCCAGTGAATGTCGATGGCGGGAAACGTGAACCATATGAGAATGTCACAAGGTAAAAATCCACTCTTTAAATCTGGATAGAGGAGAAACTTTTTTGGAGCAGTAGGAATTATTCCAACTCCTTATGCCTTGCACTGGACAAAGAAATAAATTTAATGGTTAATAAATTTTCAAAAAAAAAAAATCCACTCTCCCTTCAAGGTTAAGGAAAATTAGCTGTGATTGCTTTTCTGCAATCAAGCAGCTTTTGTACTTGTGAGGCCAAGGAGAACAAAATCTCACCATATCAAGCAAATACTGCTGCAAGTTGAACGATGTGGACCAATGAGTTTTTGGTCACTTACAGAAGAAACATTGTTTTCAAGCTTTGTTTGTTTGGGGGATGTGTTCCCTCCTTAGCAGATGAATCTTACTGCCTGACACCGCCCACCATTGCATCCATAGTGCTTTACTGTAGCCCTTGATCCCCTCCCTGTTTTGCTCTAACCCCTCAGTGCCTTGTGTTCCTCTTCTGGTACTCAGTTCTGTACTCCTATATCCTGGTTTAGTTTTGGTTAAATTTTGAGTTCCTTTGTTTAGTGACTCAATGATGGAGATGTATGGCAATAAATACATTATTTTTCTTTAGCATATTTAAGTAAATTCAGTAAATGAAAATACATCAGTATCATTTGCTTATATGGTTTTTGACTCTTTTGCATCATTCAATTTTTTAAATTTTTCTGTCACTTTGTTGACCGTTGTGTCACATGGAGGTCATTACTAAAGACGTAGAATGTTCCAGAAATACTAAATAATCATGCTTGTGTGTTTGCAAACTGTCAAACAAGAAACATATTGACCCACCATGGTATGCCATGTTGTCTTAAGGCCTACAAGCTATCTATTCCCAGTGTCTCTGTATTCACTCTTGAACTTTCACCAGTAAAGGCCCCACTCATACCTCCTCCAAAATTGCTTTCAAAAGGTTACACAGATTTTTCACTTGATTATAACATCTCATACATTTTTACACCCATGAGGTATATCTACCTCAATGCAAATCATTCTCCTCCCACATAATTTCTTCATTTGACTCTGGTTTGGTAATTTCAGGGGGAGAAATCACTACCAGGTATCCCCCTTTCACTTCTTTTCTTTACCCTCAGTCTTTTTTACATATTTCTTTTCCAAGGATTATCGCAGGATATTCTGTCCAATGACTTTTACTTACTTGAATATGCTAAAGATGCCCAAAGTTGTATTATGCTGTAGATATCTTTAATTCCTGACATGTACTCTCTGTACCTGTAGCTGGGCCTCCTCTCCTGGCATATGGTAGTGGATTACTCGGAACAGAAAGGCTTTTTTTTTTTTTTTTTTTTTTGTCCACGGTTGATTCCTATGTTGTTCATGCAGGGGGGTACTGATTATTTGGATGCCCTGGAGTCATTCCAAGTAAGTATATTGAATATTTTAAAAATAAATCTTTTTTTACCCATGAGAAATCTTAGATTACTTCCAGTATTTGTTTGTGTTACTATTTTTTAATGAGGTCTACGTTGTGACATTAAAAAAAAAGGGTAAAAATTGTACAATTTGATTAGTAGTATCTTGTCTAAGCATCAAAAATTTCCCGCAGTAAACTCAGCCTTTTCAGTGTTGCACACAGTATGTTCAAAATGTGGGGTGTTTTGTTCTTTCCCTCTGAAGTTTAGGAAACAAATGGACACGATGTTCCCTATGGTCCTGTTCACACTGTAATCTCTATGTGGAGTGGTTTTTTCCCCAACTCCTTGCCTGCTGGGTGACCTGCTGTATTTTTGTAACCACTGCTGTAAGCCTCCCAGGTGCTGGCTTATAGCCTGTCACATGTACTCTTCATGATCACATTGTATCAAATGGTACTTGTAGCTCTGAAGCAAGGAGTGTTTTCCTTGCTTCTGGTTGTTACTTCATCATAGTTTTAGGAATATGTGAATGAATGAACCATGGCTAAGTGTTGGAATTTTGAAACAGTTGTTTTATTACACATTGTCAGCCCATTTCTTAGAAGCCATGAGGTTTACATGGTTTCTTCTTTAAACTAGGGTTCGAGACAAACAGAAGAAGAAAAGCCAAAGTGATTCATGGTGTTCATCAGAATCTGAGCTTCTAGCTGATATGAAACCTGTTTTATTACCAGTGCATGTTGATCACAGGAGACATGAACCAGAGAAGAAAGTCACAAGGTAAAAATCAACTTCCCTTTCAGGGAAAGGAAAAATTGCTGTGGTTGCTTTTCTGAAATCAAACAGCATATTGCAGTTGTAGGCCAAAGCAAAAAATCTCACCATTATCAGATTTTTCAAATACTGCTGACAATAACAATGTGGACTAATGAGGTTTTTCACTTCAAACTGGGAATATTGCTTTCCAAGCCTGTGTATGTTTGGGGGGGACATGTTCCTTCCTCCACACATGAATGTTATTGCCCGACACCCACCACCAATCCATCCACAGTGCTTTACTGTAGACCTGGTTCCCCTCCCTGTTGTGCTCACCCCACGGTGCCTTGTGCTTCTCGTCTAGTATACTCCGTTCTGAAGTCCAATATCCTGGTTTTCTTTTGGTTTAGTTTTCAGTTCCTTTGTTTATGAACTCTATGGAGTAGATATTTTGCAGGACATATCAATTTCTCCAGAGCATAGTTGCATAAATTCAAAAAAGATTAAATTCAATGAATGAAACTGCATTCAGAAGATCAGAAGATGTTTTTGTTTAATCATTATATTTTTTTAATTTTTTATGCCACTTTGTTGACCATTGTGTGTCACGTGGAGGTCATTAGAAGAGCAGTAGACTATTACAGAAATACTAAAAATCATGATTGTGTATTTGGAAATTATTCAAACAAGAATAGTGTCACTCCATGGTATGCCATGAGCTCTTAGGTTACAGCACTGTCTGTCCCCAGTTTCTCTTGTATTCACTCTTGATCCTTCCGCAGTAAAGGTCCCACTCATGTCTGCTCCAAAATTGCTTTCTAACAATGACCACAGATTTTTCCTTTAGATAACAACGCATACCTTTTTTTGCCCACGGCTATCTCTGCCTCAGTGGAAATCATTCTCCTCCAACACAATTTCTTCCTTTGACTCTCGGCTCTGGTGATTTCAGGGGGAGAACCCATTTACCAGGTGTCCCCCTTGTGTTTCTTATTCTTTGGCCTCAGTCTGTTTTTCCTGTTTCTTTTCAATCCTGTTACCTTGGACGAATTGAAGTATGCCAGGATCATCAGTCCCATGACTTGTACTTCCTTGAGTATGCTAACGATGCCCAAAGTTATATTTACGCTGCAGGTTATTTGCCTTAATTCCTGACGTGTACTCACTGCACCTGCAGCTGGGGGTCTCCTCCTGGCACATGGAAATGATTCACTGAGATATCAGAAAGATTTTTTTATTTTTTCATGGCTGATGCAAAATTTTTGTTATTGCTTCAACTTATTTGGACATGACCTAGAGTCATTCCAAGGTATGTATTTTCGTTGATTTGCCTGTGTGGCTCCCCACTCTGTCTCTGGTGGACCCTCTCGCCACCCCACAACTCTGGCCTGTGCCCCAGTTTGAAAGCATATCTTAATAACTCTTAAAAAATGTATTCAAAAAATGAATATTTTAAAAAGTATGATTTTTGCACCCAGGAGAAATCTCAGATTTCTTTCAAAGAACAGCACACAATTAATTGTCTCTTTCGTAAGCATCAACACTTTTCCTTAATGACTCAGGCTTTTCAGTGTAGCATTCAATATGTTCAAAATTTGAGGCACACCCATCTCTTAGTGTTTTGTTTTTTCCCTTTCACGTTTAGGAAACATAGATGTGATATGCCCCACCCTAGTGTTCACGTTGTAATCTGTGTGGAGTGGTTTCTTCCCCAGCTCCTTGCCCGGTGCCCTGCTGTATTTTTTTTCCCCACCTCTGTGAGCCTCCCAGGTGCTCACTTACACCTTGTCTTAAATCTACTCTTCACTATCACAGTGTATCTAGTTATACTTGTAACTTTGAAGTGAGGAGTGTTTTCCTGCTGATGGTTGTTACTTCATCATGGTTTTAAGAAAATATTGAGTGAAGATGGATAAGTGTTGGAAATTTGAAAGTTGTTTTCAGGAGATTTCTCAGAAGCAATGAGGCTTACGTGGTTTCTTCTTTTTAAATAGGGTTCCTGACAAACAGGAGAAAAAAAGCCAAAGTGATTTTTGGTTTTCATCAGAATCTGAGGGTCTAGCTGTGGTGAAGCCTGCAGTTGTAGTTCCAGTGAATGTTGATGGCAAGAGACATGAACCAGAGGAGAATGTTACAAGGTAACAGTCAAGTCTTCCTATAAGGTGAAAGGAAAATTATCTGTGATTGCTTTTCTGAATCAAAGAGAAATTGGCAGTGGTAGGCCAAGGCAAAAATCTCACCATGATCAGACAAATACTGATGACATTTAAACGAAGGGACAATGAGTTTTTGGTCACTTCCTAGAGGGAACATTGTTTTTCAAGCCTGTACATGTTTTGGGGAATATGTTCCCTACTCATCAATGAATGTTACTGCCCAACACCCACCACCTGTGCCCCAAATTGCTTTACTCTACATCGTAGGCCTCATCTTTGTTTTGTCTCTCCCAATCCCTTTTGGTCTTCTAGTAGATTCATTTCTGCAGTCTTTTCTTGGGTATCTTTTGTTAGGTTTTCTAGTTCCTTTGTTTACATTGTTTGGAGGAGACACATTGTAGTAAATACTTTAATATCTACTCAGCATCTCTTCATAAATTGAATAAGCAGATTAAATTCAATAAATGGATATAGAACTAGGAGACATTTGCTTTAAGGTTCATATGATTTTTCCGAATTTTCTGCCACTTTGTTAACTAGTGTGTAGTCACATGGAGGTCAATAGAAAAGCCATACACTATTACAGAAATACTAAAAATCATGTTTGTGCATTTGAAAATTATTCAAACAAGAAGAATAATGACCCACCATGGTATGCCATGAGCTCTTAAGTCCTACAAAACTAGCTAATCCCAGTTTCTTTTATATTCACTGTTCAACTTTCACCATTAAAGGTGCCACTCATGCCTGCTCCAAAATTGCTTTCTAAAGGTTACACAGATTTTTCCCTTTATGAAAACAACACACAGATTTTTAGACCCATGAGCTATCTCTGCCTCAGTGGAAGTCACTCTCTTCCCTCATAATTTCTTCATTGACTCTCGGCGCTTGTAATTTCAGGGGGAGAACTCACTTAGCAGGTACCTCCTTGTATAGCTTGTTCTTTGATCTCAGTCTGTTTTTCTTTTCAACCCCATCAGCCTTGGGAAAATTGAAGTCTTCCCGGACCATCTGTGCCATGACTTTTACTTCCTTGAAAACGCTAAAATGCCCAAAGTTGTATTGGCACTGCAGATACCTGAATTCCTGACATGTACTCACTGCTCCTGCAGCTGGGGCTCCTCTCCTGACCCATGGTACTGGGTCCCAGAGATCAGAAAGGCAATTTTTCTTGGGTCTGTGGGTGGTGCCATATTGTTGTTATTGGTAGGGGAAACTGATCAGGTACAGGCTATTTGGACATGACCCTGATGTCATTCCAAGATATATGTATTGAATATTTTAAAAATCAATCTTTTCACCAATGGCATATTTTTCAGATTTTTTCTAATTTTTATAGGTCTCAATTACTGTTGATCAAACAGATGAGCATGATTGCATGAAAAAAATGGCGAAGCACATGACACATTTGATTACTAGTCTGTTTTGTAAGCATCATTAGTTTTCCACAGTGAACTCAGACCTTTCAGTGTTGCATCTTTATGTTTGACAATTTGCGGCACACTCATCTCTCTGCATTTTGCTCTTTTCCTTTCAAGTTGAGGAAACACATAGAATTGATGTCCCTACCCTGGTGTTCACATTGTAATCTCTATGTGGACTGGTTTCTCCCCCAACTCCTTGCCTGCTCACCTACTGCATTTTTGTTACCACCTCTGTAAGCCTCCCAGGTGCTCACTTA
>PVIJ01025134.1:0-11142 GCA_004024925.1 Scalopus aquaticus
TGAAAAGGTAAACCTAGTGAGGACATACTCCTGATGCTAAAGTGCTTTCTGATAAAGGAGGCATGCAGTCAATAAAACTTGCTGTGATTGTGAAGCATTAGAGGGAAGCAAGAGTATTACTAAATGAATGATTATGAGTTCTTGAGGGTTTTTTTAAAAAAGATTTTATTTTTATATATGCATACAAGAACTGGGTGTAGGCCAGAGGGCTGGGGGGTTAGAGGATTCACCAGAGACAGTGGGGAGCAGAACAGGCGGATCTACTGAAGTGCACTGCTAAGGGGAACAGTGGACGAAGACAGGAGAGGTCTGCTGCGCCATGTGTGTCAGCTCCCTGGCGAAGGATCGAACTCATGCTCCAGCTGTGGCTGGCCATAGCTTGATAGCCTTGAGACTTAACTGTAGCACCAGGGAGATCCCAAATTCCTGAAGGTTTTATCCTAATTTCCCTTGAATCTGAATGTAATGCTGGCATTTTTCAGTAAAGGAAAGCTTATAAGAAACTGCATTCAACATTGGTGAGAACAGTGTTTGGGCTGTTTGTTTTCTCTTGACCTCGAATCTCTCAATGGATTGCTTTTCTTTCTTGTGCAACTTTTTTGCTAATTCAGTTTTGAATGTCATTTTAACACAAGACTGGGACTCATCCTAACTTTTTAGAATCAATTGCACGTTTGCTCTCACCTAGATTTCTGGAATGAATTTGATTGTCAAATTAGAACAGGTGCACAAATTATTTGATGTGACTAAATGATTTCTGTGGAAAAGCGACCATATATATAATTTTATAGAGTGATTTTTTTTCACTCCTAAATTCTTAAAAATATTTCTGAGAGAACCATTCTAAGGGGAGATAGAAAAAGTAACACTCATGGAAATAGAGAAGTAAGACATTTTTTAAAGTTACAAAATTTGGGTATTTATCATAATCTTGTCCTATGCACAAATACAATAGAGGAATTTATATTTTACTGTTTATTATGCAATTAATTCTGCTAGAAGGAGACGTATGCATTACTAAAATCACTGTACTATGTAAAACTGTCCCCTCCAATCCCCTGGGGTTATGGGAAAAATGAGTTAAGGCACAGAACACTCAAAAACTTCATCATTGAAATATCTTTTTAAATGAGGGGACATAATAAAAATGATAGCACATTTTGACACATATTAAATAATTAAGAATTTTAGAAATACTACGATAAATATGGCACTTTACCTTGAAAAATAAACCAACCTATGCTTGTGAAAGACATCGTCAAAAAGGCTGTAGCTTGTGACTTCCTGTAAAATGGTAGAAGGGAGTTTATTGAAATCAGGTGGACTTTTAACACTGGATGTGGGGGCTGTGGCTCATCATGTGGTGTGAACTTACCTGACCTAGTAGATGTTTGAGGTTGTGAGGCATGTGTGTGTTTTGTGTATTCCTACTGGGTTTGGATCAGCTGGGAGCTGTTTTCGGCCTATACCTATTGTTTCTAATGGTGATACTCACATTAAACTCAAGTGATTTCTAAATACATCAAATGTACTGAAATACATTTGTGTTACCAAAACAAGCACTATAACCGAACTGGCTGGGTAACTTCACACTTTGTTAGAGAAATACAACTTTTATTTTATTGCAATTTACCTCCATGGGCACCAGGGGGAGTAGTAGGTTCACATTTCACATTTTAACTGACCAGTGCTTTTCTTAGTTTTGCAGCTGCATATATGGTAGATTATTATCATTTTACGGTTGCAGTTATAAGCAATTTGGTACAAAATGATAGCTAAGTTATGCAGTGTTACTTTTATTTGTTTTAATTTTGCAATCTAAATATATGTATTTTTTAAATGAGTAAACAAATGCAGAATAATTTTTAGTAGTTGGAATACCGCTTCCTGTGGCATAGTCTTGTGCCACCCAGTGGAGCTTGCATTTCATTTTTAATCGATCTCTTGTGTATGATAGAAATTGGAGCACATAGCTGACAGAATATGTCTGTATTATGGGGAGTGAGTATTTTCAGTGAGTATTTTCATGACTCCTGTTACTTATTAAAAGGGGTATTTTGCTGGCAGTTGACTTGACAAATACATAAATTTTTAAATTCTCTACCATTTCCTAGACATAGAACATTCCCAGATTTTATTCCAAGAGGCATCGCTATAATGATACAAAAGCAAATTTGCTTCCATTAGCTCTATCAGGATTTGATACAGTGCCCCACAGACTGCTCACTGGTTGTAGGCATCATAGCCTGTTGACATCTTTACATAAAACCCTTTTGAATTGAAGGAGCTAACAATGTGCTAGTTATGAGATACGAAGAGTGGCTGTCTGGTTTATTTGGGGCTTATAGATTCAAAATAAGTCTCAGTTATTTGGCACCTGACACTTAATGAAGGTCACTTTTAATCCAACTGTAATACATATCTATTATAAAGGACTAGATTTGTCTTGAGTACAGGTACTAAATTTTGTTTGTAGTATTTATGTTACTACACAGTTACTTTCATTATTAAATCTTCCCGAGACATTTCCTTGATTTGCTCAACATTAATTCCTGTGGATGCTCAGATGGTAATTTACTAAACTTTAAACAGTCTGTCTTTCTACAGATCTGTATATTTCCAAGCCATTGCCTAAAATGGGAAGCAATATATAACTTGTTTGACCATACTTTTTTATTCAGTGTGACATTATTTATTGCAGATAGGTAGCCCTAACTTAATTCCTGTGTATTATATGATATATCATTTGGATTCACTTCCAAAAGTAATCATGTCAGGAAATAATTGTGCTATATTATTCTGTAGTAAAGCAAATTACATATTTCCGTCAAATGAAAAAACCATTTATTGTTATCACTTTATAATAAAGTGACATCTTTTAACAACATTCTAATGATGCTATAAACAGTAGTAGGTATTAAAACTTTTTGGAAACATTGACTTTTATCAATTGACTTTTATTTAAACATAAAAATACAACATTATGTGCTGAACATACTTTGAAATATTGAAGAAATTGGAGAGTTAGCAAATGTCCTACCTACATTTTACAACCCATGCAATGCCAAATAGGTGCACATACTCTATACTAGGTGGTAATCTTGTTCGTAATGTGGAACTGTGTAGAACTTCATGTCACACTGCATTTCTTGAGTAGCTAAAATAGAAATTTAAGAATCACCAACATATATACTGAATTTAAATCTATGGTATAGTATAAGGTCATGGGAAGAGATAGTGACAACAGAAAAGTTTCTAGGACATTTTCTCAGGGAATATCTGCATTTAATTGTGGGTGAAAGAAGGGAAGGTAGGTGAAAGAGATATTTTAAAAGGATCAATCAGTAAAGAATGGCCCAGTAACTTGGAAAGCAAGAGAGGATATCCTTTGAAGAGGGAGAACCTGGTCAGCAAGGAGGATAACCCAAAATCGAATTGTTATATATAACAATATATTAGAGGACATTTGTCAAGAATACAATGTAAATAAAGTGACAGGACAGGAAAACATTGGGTTGAGCTAAAAATTAAACTGGAAATGAGAAAGAAGAGACCATAATGTATATAAATCAGTCTTTTAGAATGTTGTTAATAATGGAGAGGAGAAAGAGATGTTGGCAACTTAAGAAGAAAATAATTATTTGAGGATGACTTTTCTTTGAAAGCTTATGGGCAGGAGCCAAAAGCTATTGATACAATGAGAAAGACAGAATAATTGGTAGGGTGACCTGAATACTACAGAGGTATATGAAGTCAAGAGCACAGATGGAGAAGTTTGTCTTAGAAAGCATTCATTTGTTCAACACATATTGATTGCCAAGACCTGAGGGAATGATGTGTCGATGGGAGCTATAAGAAAGTTGGTGATATTTAATAAATCCATGTTGGCCATCTACCTTGTCCTTAAAAAAATAAGTGAATTTTTTTTTTTTTTTGCTTCCAGATGCAGTTACTTAAGCTATTACTCCTCAGTTATCCCATATTAAGATATCCACATCAGACACTATTAGAATTTTTGTTTCAACTTTCTTATGTAATTTAGAAAATTCAAGAGGGAATTGTCCATATTTGTACTCTCTGTTCTTTCTTCTTAATATTCCAATTGCTTCCTCGTTAGAGCATCTTTAGCCTTTCAGTTAGAATATATCTAAATTCTCTTGCTTGTCCTTCACCTGAGAATTTATATCTCTTTCATTCCTGAAGGATGTTTTTGCTGGATATAGACATCTAGGCTATCAGTTTTCTTTCTGTATCTGAAAAATGTGTCCCTTACATCTAGCTCCCAGGTTTTGTGATGAAAATCTGTCCTTCACTTTTAGATTTTTCTTTCTTTTTTTTTAGTTTTCAGAAGTTTGATTATTACATGCATGAATTTCTTTGAGTTTATCCTGTTTGAAGTCTGCCCAACTTTTAGACTCTAGATTTATGTTTGTTGCAGAATTTGGGAAATTTTCTATTGTTAGCTCTTCATGTATTTTTCCAGCTCCACCCTTTTCCCCAGAATTCCAATGACATAAATGTTGGACTTTTAATTAGAGTGTCATAGATCCCTGAAGCTCTACTCATTTTCATTGTCAAATGATTTTCTCTCTGTTGTTCAAATTGAATGTGTATTGTTTTGTCTTCAACTTCATTAATTTTTCCCTATGTCCTCTCCATTCTGTTGTTAAGCCCATCCTGAAGCCTTTTATTTTGGTTATTATATTTTTCAGTTCTAAATTGCCACTTGATACATTTTTATATTTTCTATTTCTTTGCTGAGATGATTTTCATTTGTTTCAAGCATGTTTATACGTGCTTATTGAAGCATTTCATGATGGCTGCTTTAAAATCCTTGTCATATAATTCCAACATCTGTGTCATTTCAGTATTGGCATCTGTTGACTGGCTTTTCTCAGTAAAGAGGGATTATCTTGGCTCTTGGTATGGCGTATGACAAGTGATTTTTAATTATATTCTAGACATTTTGGGTATTATGTGATAGTCTTATTTAATCATCTCTTTTAGCAGAACTTTTCTGATATCTCACGAGTGGAGAAAGAAGGACCACCACCTCATTACTTCTAGGTGGGGATGGAATTGCAGGGTTCTTACATACGCCACATTTTTTTTGACACCCAACTAGATCTCTGCTGATACCACCCTGACTTAGAGGGGCAGGGGCTTTCAAAATGGTCTCCACTCATTATTGCTGGTATGTCATGAAAACCTTGTTTCCTACTTAGCTTCCTCTGATACTTCCCTATTAGGGAGAGACATCTCATTAAAGCTAACGGAAATCAAAGTCTGGACTCCCTGGACTGATAGTCATTAGGATGAAGAGGTGGAGGAGTGATCCCTTAACTTCACATGGCAGTTAAACTCCTGACTCCCCACTCAGTTTCTTCTGATGCCATGCCAACAGGGAGAGGGCAAATAGAGGGACACCTAGAAGTGTAGGCTTCTCACTTAGCCTTTGCTGATGGAGGTGGACTGGGGTTGCAGTGTTTTCTTAGTATTTGACTCTAGAATAAGGCAGTTCTTACCTATCTTGCTAGGTTTCCCCTTTGCTTTGCTTTTTTTATTTTTATTTTTAATTTTTTCTCTCTTTTCTTAGTTTGTTGTATTTTTTAAATTTAATGTATATCCTTTACATTATTGTGTATCCCCCCCGTAGGCTTCCCACCACTAATTCATCCATGAACCATCACCATAGTCCCTTGTGCTCTTTTCTCCCCTATTTTGGTCTCTCTTCCTCCCCCTCCCCTGTAGAATGTCTCTTATTTGTGGTTGCCTGCTAGTTTTTGCTTTTGTTTATGTTTTGTGTGCTATTTTCTCCTGATTTCTCATTTGGCTCTCTTATATTCCTCCTATAAGTGATACCATTTGATATTTTTCTATTTCCTTCTGGCTTATTTCGCTGAGCATGATCCCTTTTAGCTCCATCCATGTTGCTGAGAATTGCATTAGTTTGTCATTTTTGATTGCTGAATAGTACTCCATTGTATACATATACCACATCTTCTTGATCCAGTCATCAATTTTGGGGCATTTGGGTTGTTTCCATGTTTTAGCTATTGTAAATAGTGCTGCAATAAACATAGGTGTGCATGTGACCTTTTGGATTAATGTTTTTGTGTCCTTTGGGTATATTCCTAGAAGTGGAATTGCTGGGTCATATGAAAGTTCCATTTTTAGTTGTTTGAGAAACCGCCATACAGCTTTCCATGGAGGATGGACCAGTTTGCAGTCCCACCAATAGTGTAGGAGCATTCCTTTTGGCTAATGAGAGCTGGCTTCCTTTTGAAGCAGATTCTTGTTGTTCTTTCTCCTGTAACCATTGGCATTTCTAGGTTGTTTATTTCTCCAGCCAGTGTGGCATACAGGAGGAAAAAACAGTACCAGGCAGTTCACCATTGTGTGTTCCCTAAATTCTGAGGTCCCTAAGCAATTAATTACGTTCTCTCCATCCTTCAGAATCTTCTTGTTTTACATGTGATATCCAGGTTTTAGACTATACTTAGTGAGAGGAATTGGAAAAATTATGTTTATGCCACCTTGTCTGAAACCTGAAATCCCACTATGCATATTTTACATTTTTCTTTGAAATAGTTTCTCTGGCAGCTAACATTGACTCAATTTCCTAAACTCATTCCATCGTATTTAGATGCCTTACTCCAAAAGGAAAGATTTCCGTTCATACTATCATAGACATGGGTAAATTAATTTAGCTAAGACTGACTTTTCAAGGAAAATCATCACTAGATATAGACTAGATGTAGAACATATCTGCTTCTTAGTGAAATTGCTTAAAACAATAAAATATAGAAATTACTGAAATTACTGGTTTAAACTATTTTGCTTATTACTTTGAATTTTGTGGTCACTCCAATTCTCTATTAAGCATGTGTGTAGGTAAAAACCGAGGCGGGGGGAATTGTTTTTTTAAATGTGACCTCTTTGATTAATTTATTTGATAGTCAAGAGTGTTAAAATAGAAAACAAAACCTTAACTCCTTGATTGTAATTATATTGTAAAACTTCTCTAAGTGCTTTCAGCTATTTCTCTGCAACATTTCTCGAGTGGAGGGTCAAGCAAATAATCTGGTTCTTTACCAGTTTTTAAATATCATTCTGTTAAACAGTCCACATCAGCTCAATTATAGTAGGAACCACTGAAGTGAAGTTGTTCATAAAATGCTTTATTACCTTCAGTCTTTGCAGCATTTGCTGAGTTTAGATAATAAACCTGCACATAGAAGTTACTTAATTTTTCTCTGAGCAATAATTTACATTTGTGAGCAGTAGCCTCAGTCATTTGAAAGAGGTAAGAAATGAACATTCCTATTACTTTTTCAAATTTAACCTTAAAATATTAGATGTGATTCCATTCTATAAGAACCCTTCTTTTTTCACTCTAGTTATAAATACTATTTTATAGAAATGGTTTGGTTTTTACTTGGAATTGTTATGTTGGGTCATATTTCCATATTTCATTAAAAAGTGTGCAACTCTGGTTAAGAGTGCTATTCTGTAGTAGGCTCATAGCTATTGATCTGGCAATATTAAACTGATTTTGGAAATTACACTGTAAACTTAGGCTTGAAAGTAAGTTGGAGCAAGTTAGAGAATGGATGTCTATTTGAAAAAAAGCAGAGAAAAAATGTGTGTGTTTTTCCATGGACTCTTCCCTCAATATAAATTTTCAAGCTCTACAGGTAATGTGTGCTAATTATTATGACTTCAGCAGTAAGCACAATAGAAATGTTATACGTTCTGAAAATCTACAACATTGCTTCCTTCTAAAGAAGAAAATAGGTTATTTCACATCTCGTATTTTATTTTCTTTGTTTCTTTCCGAAGCAAAAACAGTTGCCCAAAACAGAAAAAGCAACAACTTGTATACTAAGGATGGATTAAAGGGAGCAGGCAAAGGAGTATAATATTGTACAGTACTTCAGAGAGGAGGAGGATGGGCTTCTTCCCACTGATAAAGCAGAGGAAAGGGATTCAGAAATGATGTGCACAAAGCGTGTTGCCTAGGCCATCAAGCAGCATCATTCAGATGCTCTAAGAAATACAGACTCTCAGGCCCTCCCTCAGATTGCCTCAGTATCTGCTGTCTAACAAGATCACAGGTGACTCCTGTGTACATTACTTTTAAAGAAACCCTGATCTAGTGATTGTAGGAATTGGCTAGATCAGTGCAATCAGTGCAACTAGGGCAATGTGTTAATTATTTGTACCATGCAATTAATAATAGTGTCTCATTTTTTTATGAGAATCAGGTAATACAGTATCTTTAAAGCACTTAGATGTGCCCCACCACCGAGTAAAGGTTAGACTCTTCAATCCTCAGCTATTCTAAAGTCTATTCCTGCTGATGAGCATTTAATTGTCTGACAGGTAATGGTGATATCTGACTCTTAGAACTCTTTTGAGGAATCTGAAAACTGGAGTGATCACAGCACAAAAACTAGAACTGAAAGTGAACTAGTTATATGAGGAAAGCCTAATCCCACTGGATTATTTAGTTTGAAAGAGATTAAGGGACCTCTTTCTTAAATCTAGTTTACACTTCCACTCGGAAATGAATGGCCTTACATAGCAGCATAAATAGTTCAAGTAGACAAATATAGGAGACTGAAGAGAAGGGGGATATCATATATGTTGGTATTGATAATTCATGGAGAGTTTTAATTTAAGTAACGAGTACAAATTTCTTTGTAGATATTTGCAGAATAATATCAGTTCTTTCTAAGGAGATTTTTTTGGTGTAAAGAAGGGTACCAGTTTTATTTTTTATATATTTCAATTTTTAGTTTCTGGCTATAAGCATGTACTGTTTTAATTTTTGCTTTTACAGAAGAGGATGCATGAACTCAGGTTACCTCATTCTGAAATGGTTAAGACCAAATGGGGAATGGTCTAATACAAGAGTGATCAAATGTTTTGATTTGCCTAGCATAGCCTTCTCTTATTACTGTTACTATAGTGTAATTATTATTTTTTAAAGATTTATTTATTTATGCATACAATGCTGGGGTGCAGGCCAGAGGTGTGGGGTGGTGAAAGGGTTCACCAGAGACAAAGTGAGGAGTAGGATAGGCAGATTGATGGAAATACACTGTTGAGGGGAGCAGCGGGCGAGGCAGGAGAGGTCTGCTGCTCCATGTGGGAAAATCCCAGCCGGGCGTTGAACTCACGCCACAGCTACCCACAGCTCCAAAGTGCTGCGCTTATCCTGTTGCACCACCAGGGAGGCTCTATAGTGTAATTATTGATAGAAATTACTTCACCTCCAGAGTAACCAGGCATCAGAGCATATGGTCATACATTCTAATGTTTGATGTCCATGATGCATGTTGATAAGGTTAATTCAAACAAAACAATTTTTGAGATAGTAGGATGATTTGCTAGAAAGACCTGAAGTCTCATTTTGTATTTCTGTGTCCTTAAGGAGCAAGACATTCCAAGAATTAGTTTTTCTAATAACTGAAGTTTGCCCTTTACACATCAGAATGTTTCAGCTTAGCTACTTTTGATGAAAATATTGCTCTGATGTGTGATATATTTTCCCAACTTCTTAAGCAGTGTAGACCAAACATAGTTGAACTCCTTGTTGACACAAGTTACTGCAGCGCTTTCCGCTGGGTGGACAGCTTTTCACTGGTGTGTTGTGAATGGATGACAGGTGTTGGAGTTGTGATCCTCATTGCCCCCTCCCACCCTCATCTCCATCCCTCAGGAAAGCCACGTGTGACTTGTGGTATCAGAGCCTCTGGATCAGTTGCTCTGGATATTTTTCCATGTGTCATCCAAATAAATTCATTTCCTACTCATATCTTAACTTGTAAAATGTTGGGAAAACCTAGTTATTGTCCTGTGTTATAATTTGAGATGGTGGCAGGGCTTCCTAGGGTGGTCCTCCTCGGATCTATAGAGGGTGCTTTAAGTTCACCCTTAAACAGAATTCCCTCAGATGATGCCTGCTCCAAAGGACTGACCCTGCTCCTTTTGGCTGGAGCTAGTGTGTTTAGTAGCTCCAGCCAAAGTACTAAGTAGCCCTGACTTAGTATGTTGAGCACTGCTTCATAGAGCATTATACACACAGCCTCATCTATTGGCCTTTTAGAACCTAGAAAGCTTAGTGTTCAGGCTGGTTTTAGTGGTCTGCATTGTCAGGAATGGACCCTTTTTGAAATTTGAAATTTTCAAGTGTTAATCATTGTTACTGCAGTTCACCTGATAACTTCTGGTGGGGGAGGAGGTGTGGTAATAGTCTTATCTTCAATTCTGGGCTAGTTGCTATAGTTCAACAAAGGCTGAATTGATTTAAAGGCTGTAAAGCCTTCCAAATACAGAAAGTATTTCTCCTTCAGTTCTAGCTAAAATGTGGAACTTTTAAACAAAAGATAAATTTTATAAACAGGATAGCAAGAGAAAATGTATGACTTTCAATAGAAATGGTTTTGCACCTGTATAGGATGCCCACTGTGAATGTTTGAAAGTATATATCTTTAGTTTATTATGTGAAAAGGAAACTATAAAGAAGAAATAAAAATTCTGATCGATCTGGCACATTGAAAACCTGCTTTTGAGGATATCTGCATATGAACTTTTAAACAAGTGTCCTTAGGTTTAACGTAAGAAAAATAAACTGTAAGTTGCTTTTCTTTTTTTCTTTTTTTTTTAATATTTTTATTGTTATTTATGTCTTTTACATTTTGCATTCCCCTTGGGTAGCCCACCACCAATTCACCCATGATCCATCTCCATGGTCCCTTGTGATCTTTTATATTCCATTTTGTGCCCTTATCCTCCCCCTCCCCCCACCATGCTGAGTGTCTCTCTCCTATTTGGTTTCCCTATAGTCCTGTTATAAGTGAAACCATTCGATATTTTTCTTTTTCTTTCTGGCTTATTTTACTGAGTATGATTCCCTCTAATTCCATCCATGTCACTGCAAATTGCATGTGTTTATCTTCTTTGAATGCTGAATAGTATTCCATTGTGTATATGTACCACATCTTCTTGATCCAATCATCTATTTTTGGACATCTGGGTTGTTTCCATACCTTTGCTATTGTGAACAGTGCCGCAATGAACATACGGGTGCATGTATCCTTTTGGATTAGTGTTTTTGTGTCCTTTGGGTAAATT
>PVIJ01025135.1:0-11141 GCA_004024925.1 Scalopus aquaticus
GGTGTAGGGCCGGTAAGCTGTTTGCCTGGAATCAAGATTTTAAGTACAAATCCAAAACGTACCTAGTAATTTCCCTGTGTCAAACAGCATATAAACCATATGCAAAAGGTGCATGTTTAATTGTAATCACTCATTAACATGCACTCTACTTACTTTGTTTTTTGCCATTTATAAGCTTCATTAAAGACACCCAGAAAGAGGTAATCAGTTGAGAGGTTCGGCTCAGATAGGCAAATCAGTTGTAAATCCGATCTGCAAATTTACATCCCAGAATGTCCCAAGGGTAAGCTATTAACTAACTAACTAACTATATATATATATATATATATACATATATATATATACATGCAAGTTTTAGATTGTGAAACAACGCATTTCGGCTTTCTGATTTGTACATTCCGATTAGAAACCCTCAACTCTACATCCCCACTCCCAGAAGGAAAAAAAAAATCCACATCTAGTCCTCATTGGTCCAAATAGTTCCTGCCCACATGGTATCAGTGGGTGTGTCCCTCCCAATAGGTACTTTCATTGGCTGCGAAGAAACAGCGTTTAATAGGCTGTGATTTGGGGGGGTTGTCAAACTCCACGCCTCCAGACCTTGCGCTCGCCAATAGACCCAAGGTGCTGGCTGCTACTCTGCGATTCAAAGGGCATGCTGGCCACGGGGCGCCAACCGAAGAAAGGTCTACTTTGAGAAAGGAAGGGCCCAAGGACAAGGGAGAGAGCTGCTCGGCCGTCCCTTCTTCCCTACTCCCGGCCTCACCAGATATTCCTAGACGTGCAATGCCTCGAGACAATTAGGCTGGCAGTGCCTTCCCCTCTTAGAAAGCCCTGACCTAAAGAACAGCTCGGGTTCCGCTATTGCAACCCATTCTACAGATGGAAGCAAGCATGGAGATGGCTCAGGCAGCGATATTTGGCACCTCTGGGCAAAAAACCGGTTCTGGGCGCCCCCTGCGTGCAGTCCCCTGACTGCGGGCGCACGGGCCAGCCAGAGCTGCAGTGCCTGCCCAGCTACTCCCAATTGCGGGGACCCGCACGCGCTGCGCCCTCGTCACGCTCACGCTCCCCTTCCCGAGGCACTTACGCGGCCTATTCTTCCTCCCCGAGTCCATCCTCCTCCGCAGCCGGCATTTCTTGGCTGGAGAGTCGTGCTGGGGGGGCGGTGGCTGCGGCTGGAGCTCAGGCTGGAGCGGGAGGCGTGGGGGCACCATGTCGCTGCCGCCCGCGGAGCCGCGGCTGCAGAGGCGTGGAGTCTGGACAGGCGGGGGGTGGAAGCCGTTGTGCAGCAGCCCGTTCACGGCGACAGCGCCGGTGTCCTCTGGGGCCCCCGAAGGGTACGGCGCCGAGTGCTCCGGGTGCCCACAGCGGTCGCCCATCCCGGGGGCTGCTGGGGCAGTGCGCGGGCCCGGGCTCAGGCAGCCTCGCTGGAGGTCATTCTCGGGCGTCTTTATTTCCCCGGATCCTCTTTGCGGCTTCCGATTCGGCAGCCGCAGAGCCGCCGCCGGGGGATGGCGAGCCGGGCGCTCCTCCCCTTCTCCCACTGGCTCCCCCGCCTCCTCCGCAGCACCAGGCCTCGGGAGAGCCCGCCCCTCAGCGCCGGTCTGGAGCATAGTAGCTCTCGGCGCGGTATCGGGAATCCCCGCAGATCCCTGGCCTGGGCCCCAGCAGCCCACCTCCCCTGGATCCCCCGGCAGCGTGGCTTTCTCGCTTCCCAGACCTGTCCCGCTACTGAGCATGCCCAGTCCTGCCCGCCACAGCCACCGACGAGTTTCAACCTGGGGACCGAAGTTCTCTGGGTTTGTAAAGGAGAGATGGGCGGGTTAGGCTTTGTATAGTAGAGAGAGACTAGAAGGGATTGGGCGAGGCATTCGAGAGGAGCAAGCCACCGAGCTGCACAGGGAGACAATAAATATTTGTCCTAGTTTCAGGTTTGCTAATCTTGTCGCTAGTGGTCTGTCTACCTTTACAAGGTCATTCACGTTGCCCTCTCCACCAATCCCACCCCGTTTGTGAGTGTGACTGTGTGTGTTTGGTTAAGTGACTGAAACTATTCACAGGCCTCAGGGGAGGGAGGATTATTTATAGAAAGGTAGGCCAATTTGGCGAGGGCGGGGAATGAAATTTCTTTGCTGGCATACACTCAAACACCATGTGGTCTCCTGGAGTTGTCTTTTGCAGGGAGGTAACCTGGGAATACAGTGTAAGGACAGAGAAGGACACAGCTGTGGGCAGGATTAACCCGAGCTGGATGAGACTGAGTAAACAGAAGCAGTCCCAAGCTATAAAAAGCATTTTCCTCACCCAGAAAGGGTTTCAGGAGACAATCTCACACAATTTACAGAGTAAGGAGTTAACCTGTGTTTTAAGAAGGGTAGACAGCATAGAATGGCGATCAACCCCATTAACTTTGGGATTAGAGCTGGGCTCACGTTCCAACTCAGCCACCAAGCACACCCAGAGAAAGTCACTGATTAGTTTGACACACCTGACAACAGGAAACAGGGCTGGGCATGCTCAATAGGCAGATCACATTTGGGTGATGAGGACCTTCCCAAAGTTGTGTAATGCTTGCGGCCTCAGCTTTGAGTCTAATCAGAGGTTGTCCAAAAAAAATCTACCTAAAAGTTATCTGGTATAATCTTGGCACCCAGTAAATGCCCTAAATAGCTACTCATCCTTATAACACTGTTATTACTAGCAATCCCCCTTCATTCTGTAGGATTGGCCTCAGGCAAAACGTTCAGCTAGTCTTTAACCAAAATGTTCAGGGCAAGTTTTTTCCAATATGGGTAAGCTTGGTGTGTGTAGCTAAGGATCAGTAGGGGTCCTGTGAGCCTCAGGAAAAAGTTGCCAATGCCTTGAAGCAAAAATAAAGACTGCCCAGATTGGGGAGGGGGAGAGGGGACTTTTTATCAGAGAAACCTATCTTAAGGCAGGTCAAACATTTTGAGGCAAGGTTTTGTCACATGATGTTGTCACCCCCTCATGTGAGTTCCCTCCTCTCTCCTTAACGCCTCAGGTTCCTGTCTCATTCCTTAGTCCAATGTATAAACTTTGTGCCATTTACTTTAGCATATACAGCCATGTAAATTCTCCACATGGATATAATTAAATTTGTTTTTTCTCTTGCTAATCTGATAGTAATTTGTTTGCTGGTATAGCCTAAGAACCCAGAGGAATAGGGGAATTTTTTTTTAACTTTATGAATTTTTTTAATTAAGGTAATGTTGGTTTACAACATTATTTGTATTTTGGGAGTACAGAGTCCCCCCACACTTTAAGTGTAATTAACATAGTACACTCTCCACATAAGCACCCTGTAGTCCACTACCATAGTCCATCATGCTTCCTCCCCAGGTAGGAAAATTTTCTACTGTATCCCAACAACCTCAAACACAGGGAACATACCATGATCACAGTCATGTTTATTGTATGATATTTCGTGTGTTATTGTCTCCAGTATTTGTGCTTATAGCCCTCCGTGCATTCAGAGAAGACAGGGCCTGCACCTCAGACTGGCAGCTCCTCACCTAGACCCTCACCTAGAATCTGAGCTTTAGATCCATTGGGGCCACTTGAGAGCACTGATCTACTTACTTATTTATTAATAGAAGGAAACTGAGCCACAGAATGATAAGCAAGGTTATTAAGAGCAAAACTAGGACTAAACCCTAAATTGTCTAACTACTTCTGCTTCTCTGAACTTATCACACTATTTGAAGACCTAGAGAAAAAAAACCTAGGTGATCCGACCCCTATCTACTTCTCTTGCCTCATCTCTACCCCAAGCTCTTTCCCTCCAGAGCTGTCTGGCAGTTCCTCAAATGATTATCGCTTTGCAACTGCTATTTCCATTACCTAAAATTCTCATGCCCCTAGACCTCTGTCTACTCACTTTCAACTCAATCTTCAGATCTCCTCTTCAACCTTTTATTTATTCAGTAATTCATTCATTCATTCAAAAATTTATTTAAAGATTTATTTATTTATACATACAAGCTGGGGTGTAAGTCAGAGGTGTAGGGGTCGGGGTGAGAGGATTCACCAGAGACAGGGTGGGGAACAGAACTGGCAGATTTACTGAGGGGAACAGCGGGTGAGACAGGAGAGGGGAGCAGCAGGCGAGACAGGAGAGGTCTGCTGTGCCATGTGGGAAGCTCCCTGGCTGGGCATTGAACTTGTGCTGCAGTGGCTATAGATAGCTTCACAGTGCTGCGACCCAACCCATTGCGCCACCAGGGAGGCCCTCAACTTCTTTTATTTAAAGAAACCTTCCCAACCTGTAGGACTAGATTAGGGGTTCTTGCTATATCTTTTCTGCCTACTTTTTACCTTCATTGACTCTCAGTTTGTAACCCTACAATGCACCTTTCCTTCATTCATAAATGGGAATAACAATAGGACATCACCGAGTCGTGACAGTGATGAAATGAATATTATATGAAGTGTCCAGCATATCATAAGTGCTGTGAAAAAGTTAGACATTCTTATTTGATTGTCCATCTCTTTCGCGCCTCACCCCCCCACACACTGTAATCTGCATTAAGGCTGATTATATCATTGTATCCCCGGGAAGCTTTTGGTAATTTCCTATGACTGCACAAATGATTTATGTGTTATTTCGCCAAGGATTTCTCTCACTTTCTATTGTAAAATTCCAAAAAGAAAATTCTCCATTTCCAATCATAAATAGTCAAATATATAATTTAGAAATTCCCACATAATTTAAGCTGAGTAGTTTAAGAAGCAATTTACATCAAAGACGCAAATAGAAGTTTTTGCAATGGACTATTTCTAAGGTCTTATTCTCTCCAGTTTAATTTCCAGACATGGTGAGGAAGGCCTAAGCCAGGTGGCTCAGATCCAGGTAGGGCAGAAGTACTAGTACTAGGGACAGAACGTCCTCCACTTGCTTCATTTGTCCTGCCCTTGTGGGCTGCTGCCCTGGATCAGTTACGCCAGGCATGTGGCAAGGAGGAAGCCAGGTGGCATCTCACAGACTTACTGAGGGGCAGGGAGGGTCACAGGTGTAACTGAGGCATGAGCTATCATGTGCTCCAGGAGGATCATGGAACAAATAATACTTGGAAGAGAGTAAGGAAGAAATAACCCACAAGTCACTACTCTACCTCTATTCATTCATTCCTATATTTACCAATTACTTAGTGTGTTTCTATGTTGTAGGCACTAAAACAGATGCTGCAAACAAACACAAAATAGATAGGTTCGCTGCCCTCTAGGCATTTACAATTCAGTCAAGAGAGAGGTTAAGTCAGTGGTTTTCCCCCATCATTATACATAAGAATATCCTAGGGAGTTTTTGTTAAAAATGACATACATATAGAAACATAGTCTAAAGGTAGAACTCAATAAATTCCGTGTAACCATCACCTGATCAAAAAAAAAAAAAAAACTGCTAGTAACCTAGGAGATTCTTTATAAGCGCAGGTTCTGGGCCCAGGTCCACAGGCTGATACTGTTCTAGAGGAAGGGAAAGTTCCATATTCTCTAATGAAGGGTGGAGCTGAGTGACTAGAAAAAGATACAGAAGACCTAGAAGAAAAGACTTGGAAGAAGAACACACAGGAGGGGAGACAGGAGGAGCAGAGAGACATGTGAAGGAGGGCACCCTTGCTTTTCAGCCTTGGATTTGCACCAGGGACTTGGGGAATATGGAAGAAGACACATGGAGTCTAGACATATAGAGACACTTGGAAGAGTGTCAGCAGGGAGGCTGACAATGGCAGCTGTAACCTTGATTTTTACTTTGATTTTGCTCCTTTATTCTCAGAATTGCTGGACTCCTCCTGCCCTGTTCCTGTGGTTCCCTACCAGAAGGTGCCTTAGGAAGTTTTCCTACCTCAGCTGCCCTGAATTGGGCCAATACTGACTGGCTGGGCACTTACCACTAGGGAATGGGTAACTTTGTGTGTTTCCTTGAGGAATTATTATCTGCTCGTCTCTTCTCTCTATGCAAACAAATCCTATTAAATTTCTTTCACACAACTAGTATGCCTGTCTTTATGCAGCAGATGGAAGAACTGATTTAGAGCATGCAACTTTGGGGGTTCAGGGATACCTCTAAGTCTAATAATACTAGAATTGGAGCAAAGGGATCTGCATGGTGATAATGAGAAGGATGATGATAATTTAAAATTTAAGAGACAAAACAGTAACACTGATTTTTTATAAAAATGGGATGATGATAATGATGATGCAGATGGTCCTTGCCTAGAAAAACAGTGAGTAACAAAGTTTGTCACCATAGAGGTGGAAAGGAAATGTCCCCTACCCCTCTGGGTTCTTCTCAGTTTGGTGAAGTAGTCAAATTAACAGTAGACAATTAGTGGGAGAAAATAATAAATTTAATTACATATGTGTGAAGAATAGACATTGATGTAGATTCTAAAACCAATGATACAATGAGGACATCCCTGGTGGTGCAAGGGGTTAAGTCTCAGCACTATGAAGCTATCACAGTCATTGCAGCATGAGTTCCATTCCCAGGCAGGGAGCTGACCCACATGGCGCAGCAGACCTCTCCTGTCTCCCCCGCTGCTCCCCTCAGCAGTGCATTTCAGTCAATCTTCCTGTTCTGCTCCCCACTCTGTCTCTTGTGGATCCTCTCACCACCACCCCCCCGCACCTCTGGCCTACACCTGAGCCCTTTTATGCATAAATAAATAAAATAAATCTTTAAAAAAATAAAGCAATGACACAATGAGTGCGTGCATAACCTGAGCTAAGGGATAGGATAAATGTCTGTGACTACAAAAAAAAGAGGAGGGGGACTCACATAAGGAAAAGCTGACCCATGTAATGAAGACCAGGTGCTCTATAACTAGATGTTTGCCCTGCCACGTACTGGGTTGTAGGAAAAGTCGTGACAAATTTTTGCTTGAAAAACAGAAAAAATACATCATAACTTTTCCAACAACCCAATAGGTAGGTTTCTCCAATAGAAAGATTATTTCTGGATATAACCCTGAATCTGGGTAATACCCCCAATTTTCATTCTTCTTGATAGTTAAGGTAGTAGGAAATGTTTCTTGTAAGCCTTCAGGACCTCTATTGACCTTAGCTCAAAAATAATCCACATGCCAAAGTGACACATCTTGGAGTGGTCTAGCTGAATATTTGGGGGAGACCTATCTTTCATCACCTATGCTGTGGGAGGTGACCCCAGATGACTCTAAAGAGTGAGCAGTGCTAGAGTAAGGATGTAGGAGGTAGCGTCCAGATGTGTGTTAAAAGGGCAGAAAAGACCCTTACACTGAATTTTGAGTAATAATGGAATTTTTTCAAGGAATATTGAAGGAAATCTACCCATAACTGAGAGACTAAATTCTCTGAGTGGATATGAAACCATCCACCTGTTTGGAAAACTGCCAGGGGTTTCCCCTAAAGCCAACGAGGCTTAAGGACAGCCTATGGAGGAGGGGGTGAGGGTAATGGCCAGAAACGTTAGAAGGGCCCAGATCTCAGACAGCTCTCTGTGATATAGGAAAGAGTTTGGAAGCTTTCCTGAAGATCATGCAAAACCATTGAAGAGTTTTGGGCTGTGGAAAAACAGCTAGATTTGCTCTGGTGATGGACTAGAGACTAGATTGGGGAAGGAGACACCTAGTTGGGGAGACTAGATAGAAAGCTACTGGAAAAGATCAGATAAGAGATGATAAGGTACTGAGTAAAGGACATCACAATACAAATGAGGGCATCAAGTGGATTCAAGAATTATTTAAGGGTAGAATCTATATTGTGGCCTATCAGAGGAGGAAGAGGTAAGGCGAGGATCATTTCTATGCTTCCAGTTTGTTTGTTTGTTTTTTTTTATAATATATATTTTTATTGTTATTTATGTCTTTTACATTTTGCATTCCCCTTGGGTAGCCCACCACCAATTCACCCGTGATCCATCTCCATGGTCCCTTGTGTTCTTTTCTATTCCATTTTGTGCCCTTTCCCTTCCCTCCCTCCGGGAAACTAGGGATATTTTAGTTTCAATATACAAGATAAAAATTACCGGGCCTCCCTGGTGGTGCAGCGGATTAAGTCTCAGCCTATGAAGCTATCCACAGCCACTGGAGCACGAGTTCAATCCCCGGCCAGGGAGCTTCCCACATGGCGCGGCAGACCTCTCCTGCCTCGCCTGCTGCTCCCCTCAGTAGATCTGCCTGTTCTGCTCCCCGCTCTGTCTCTGTTGAATCCTCTCACCACCCCACACCTCTGGCCTGCACCACAGTTCTTGTGTGCAAAAATAAATAAATATTTTTTTTTAAATTACCAATATGCAAGCTAAAATGTTAAAAAAAAAAAAGGAAATATATAAAAAAAATTTAAAAAAGAAAAACCTACCACTTATATTCTCTCTAGATCTTACACTTTAAAAAAAGATGATCCTTTATAGATCTTATCCTGGCATTCTTATACCTAATAGGTTTTATACCATTCCTTTATGGATGCTTCATAACTCATAAAATATCTAAACCCTTTAGCAGGGCATATCTAGGTGCTTCTTGCTCTACTTGCTTCAGTCTTTATCTCCTGTCATTCACACTCACACCCTATGTCCCTATGAAGTTACAAGTGTAGTTCCCCAAAGGTACTATGTGATCCTTACCTACTTGGTGTTCAAGACTCACTACTCAATAAAAGACCTTCTTCCAGCAGATTGTCCCCAAGGATAGGTGGGTGCTTCTCTGGTGTAAGTCTATATCTCTTTGCCTAGTGCAGTCTCACTCATCACATTTCATTGTAAAATTTTTTTTTGTCTCTTCAAGAATGAGCAAAAGAGAAACCAAATCCCCCTCTCAACCAACATGTGTGGTTTTTTTTTAACTAGTTAGGTGTTTTGAATTGACAGTTTGGATTAGAAGGCTAGTTGGCTATGTGGAATTTTATTCAGCCATAAAAAAGAAGAAATACTGTTATTTGCAACAACATGGAAGGGATTTGAGGGTGTAATAATGCTCCATGAAATAAGAGACAGAGAAACAAATACATGAGTTCACTTGTACATGGAATCTTAAAAAAAAAAAAAAGAAAGAAAAGAACAATTAGTGGTTATCAGAGGCAGGGAGTGGGGGGGAGTGAAATCGGTGAAGCAAGTCAAAGTTATCAACTTCCAGTTATGAAATTAAAAAAAAAAAGTCCTAGATATGTAATGTGGCAGCAATAATGCTATGTGGTCTATTTGAAAGTTGTTAGGAGAGTGGATCTTAAAAGTTCTCATCACAAGAAAAGACTATTTGTGACTGCATGGTACCAGGATGAATGGGGTGATCATTTTGCAGTGTATAAGAATATCTAATCACATACAAAAAAGGGGGGGGAGAGAGAGAAAAAGAGAGGGGGGGGGTAGAAGCGAAGGAAGGAAAGTAGGGAGGGAAGGAAGGAAGATAGTCTAGGTGAACTAATTTCAGGCTAACTAGAGGGGTTGCCCAATATCCTACCTGAACAGATGGACCCAATTACAGCTGACAGGAGCTGTTTAACAGATCTCCCACCAGATCTACAAATGGCCATACCCCAGTCATCCCAGTGCCATATGTAGACAAAAGACAACATATATTATGATGCTGTTGTTTTAACAACTAATGGCATACAATTTTCTGGAAGGGCCAAGGGCACACATGCACAGTTACTAAAAGCCCTGACTGAGATTAACTAGATTCTTATTAGCATACTAAAATGCACACCCTGGTGCAGATTTAAGATGCTAATGAGATATGCAACATATGAAGAAGAATGTAGCACATCCATGCATGCCCCAGTGCAGCCCAGCCCAAAACATGCTGTGATGCAGCTCCAATCTACCCCACCATGGTGAAAAAGATTCATTTAAAAGTACTTTTCCAGCTCCCCTCTGAGAGTTAGTCTAGAAACTTTCTCTGCCAGTACTGCTTCCCTTGTGCCTGAACACAAGTCTAATAAAACCTTGTCTGGATGCTATCTTCTTGTTAAACTATTTTACAAGGAGTCAGAACCTACAAAGGAAATCTGTTGTCTATAATAGCAACGAAGGAGGGAAAAAGGGAGGAAAGGTTAAGGGAGGAGGGGAGAGAGGGAGAGATGGAAGGAGGTAGAAGGAAAGCAGAAAAGCAGGCAGGTTAAGTTACACACACACTACCTGCCTGGCCCCTGAAGCACTTCTGAGGCTCTCAGTCTCCCAAACCACGTGTATGGGCTCTTGTTTCTGAATCTCCAAGACTCAAGACCATACTGGACACAAATGGGAGCTGGAAAAACGGGTGTGGGCTCAACAGAGGACTCAGTTCCTTCATGGGCCAGGTGGAAACGTTGAGGCTACACAGCGAAGAGGACAGCAGGTGCCAGTTTTTCTTGAGCACCAGAAACAAAACTACCCTGGGGGAGGTGGGCCCAGATTCAGAAGAACAATCCTGATTGGCCTAAGCCTTTGAGTGACTTAAGTGCAATCTGGGGAGCTCCCTGGCAGCACTGCACTGTGGAGCTGTCCGAGTTCCAACCCTGGAAGGACACCAGCACCCTGCCAGGGAGATTCCCACATGGCGCCGCAAACCTCTCCTGCCTCTCCTACTGCTCCCCTCAGCAGTGTATTTCTGTAGATCTGCCTGTGCTGCTCCCCACTGTCTCTGGTGAACCCTCTCGCCGCCCCACGCCTCTGACCTGTACCCCAGCTTGTATGTATAAATAAATAAATCTTTGAAAAAAAAAAAAAAAAGAAAAGTCTGGTCAATGATATAGCAGGGAAAGTCTGGGGGAGTTGGAAAAAGACTTCTGCCCATTAAAATAGGGAATCCCCAAAGTGAGTTTGTAACCTACTTTTCAGTTACTCTAAGAACACCTGTAATTTTCTGTTATCTTCTGAAGACAGATAAAAGTTGTCACCATACCATCATTGCACATTATTAGTGTAAAAATCTAGATCCTTCCTGAAATGGAGATTAAGTCACAGACACACAAGCACTCATCCACTTAATTGCCACATTGATGGTACAGTGTGAGCTCAGAGAAAGACATAGTTTAAAAAGAAGTACTAGAATTCTGCTAAGAACAGATGCTATACTTGATCTTACCCAAAATGCTGAGAAGCGATAAAAAAAAAAAAAGAATTATTAGAATTCTTTTTTTTTTTTTTTTTTTTTTTTTTTTTT
>PVIJ01025136.1:0-11139 GCA_004024925.1 Scalopus aquaticus
GGGTCAGAGGGAGGGGCCGGCACCCCGTGTGCTGGGCTGGGCTGTCCTGGGCTGTGTCCTGATGGGGTCTCTGGGGGTCTCTGGCCGCAGAGCCCTTCTTCCCCCGGGCCTCCCCCTGGAAGCCGGCTCTCCTGGTGAGCCTGCCCCTGCTGCTGCTCCTGCTCCTGGGGGCTGCCGGCTACACCCGGAGAGAACATTCCACACGGATGCGGGAGCTGTGGGAATGGGGGAGTCTGCGCCAGGCTAAGGAGGAGGGCAGACAGACCAAGGAGGAGGCCCTGACGGACACAGGTGAGGCAGGGCAGGGGCCAGGCTAGTGAGTGTGGCCGTGGGGGCTGAGAGGGACAAGCTGACCACAGAGTCAGAGCCCAGGGCAACTCTGCAGGGGTCAGAGCAGGTGGCTGAGGAGACAGGAGAGGACAGTGGAGCTTGGAGGCTCAGTTGGGGCTGGTGGTGGGATTTCTAGGACACAGAGTGTTTCATTTTTGTGGGTTCTCCAGGCTCACCGTTTTCTTTTTAGGAAGATGAGTTTATCTTTTTTTCATTTATTGTCTTCACTCTTTCAGATGAACTCCAAACAACTCTAGGTAAGCTCTGCTCTCCCTCCTGAACTCTGTGTTCCCTTCATTGGAGACATTCTGGCTCTTAGCTCACCTGTTCCCTGTGTTGTCTTTCAGACCAGAGGAAGGCCGCTTACCTGGCTGGTGAGTGATGCTCCAGGTGTCCTGGGTCCCTGTCCCCCTGTTCTCAGAAGCCCTCCCCTTGTCTGTCTGAGCATAGACATGTGGACTCCTTCCCTGGGGTGGTGGTGGGAGCCGGTGGGAGCCTACTCCTTAGTCTTGGGATCCTAGTGGGTGGTGACCCCCGGAGTCTCCTGCATCCTGGTCTCATCCCAACCCCACCCTCCCACCACGGTGCTGGCTTTCTAGTCCTCAGCGCATCTCGTTCTTGGTAAATAGTTGGAAGCAACAGCCTGAGATTTTTTAAAACAATGGACAGTTTAAATTTTGGAGTGTGACCTCCTCCTGCCCTTTCTCCTCAACACCCCACACAAGAGAGTCTGTTCCCCCTGTTCCTGAAGATGCTGATCAATAGTGACGGGAGAGGACGGGGTGATCCTGCATGGAGGGGATGGGGGGACTTTCCATCTCCCAGAGAGTGTTTATCTCTAGATCTACTTCATCTGAGAAGGTGGGCCTCTTTCACCCTGGAGCTGGTCCGATGGACATGTAGTGCTCTTATTTTATCTTCACGTTAATTTTGCAGATATATTTGCTAGAAAATACTGAATATGATATTTATGGACTAATATGTACATTAAAAAGTATATTTCTGTATACAGTTTTGACCCCGTGCAGCAACACAGAGCTGCATGTGACCAGGAGCTCTGAGGCTGGGGGTCCCAGAGCAGCTCAGGGACTCGCCCAAAGCCCCACAGCAGCAGCAGGCAGGGCTGGGTCCCTCTGTCCTGCAGGCCCCTGACCTGAGCCAGAGATGTCCCACCACCCCCTGCTGTCTGCACAGGGCAGGAGGTCATGACCTCTTAGCTTTCCCCTCCACCCCCAGAGAGTCTCCCCTGCAGAACAGGGGGAGCCCAGGGCCTGTGGGTCACATGGGCAGGTGGTTGTGCTGAGGTCCCCCCTGTGTGTTCCCTTTCAGCCTGGAGGAAGGCCCAGCTGTACGCAGGTGAGTGGCCCTGAGTTTCTTGGGAACTCCCTTCCCAAGCTTTCCCCTATCCCTTCTCTATCAGGGACCCCCACCAGATTGGAATCCCCAGTCTCCTCTTACTCTGGAGCCTCCATCTGAGAACTGCAAGGCCCCCCTTATGAGCACAGACCTGCCTCCCCCTGCCCTGTCCTCCCTGCAGGTCATGTGGGGTCAGGACACCCTCTGACCCCTTGTCACCTGGTCCTTCCTGTGGGTGAGGACAGTGGGGGGACAGTGTGAGGAGAGGCTGCAGGAGGGTCACAGCTGTGTGGGTCAGGAATGGCTGATCTCTGGAAGATTCTGGCAATCCAGCTAACTGCCTTGGAGTCAGGTCTTGCTAAGGGGTCTTTGGTTATGGATCCTTCTGGATCACAATTCCTGTCCTCTTTTGGTTCTAGTTAAGTTTTCCTGTTTCCTCTTGGTTCTCTATCTCCTCATGCTCTGATCCATGTCAAACTGGATTTTCCCTCTAAGCCTTTTGGTTGCTGAGCACTCACTTGCTTCAGAGCAGGTGTTCTGAGTCTGGGTTCATAGCTTTGGGTTACTTATAGACTCCTGGGCTAGGGACTATGAAATATCTGAAATTATAATCAAAATCCTATGAGAGTGTGTTTTATATTTGTGTGTGTTTGTAACAAGATAAACACTCTATGATTGTCAGAACCAGCAGCTTCTCTTTTAGGAGCATTCTTTGTCTGAAAGTCTTATGGTCTGGTTGCTGTTAGAATGGTTATAATCCATTTTCAGATAAAGAGTAGGGGGAAATTTTGAAAGAAATGTCTAGATGGAGAAGGGAAGAGAGATGGAAGGGAGTGGAGGGGTGTGTGGCTGAAGAGCCCTCTAGAGGTTTTGGGACTGAGCAGAGGCCAAAGGGCACATCATCATGTTTGAATTTGTGCCCTGCAGACACTGCAAGTCTTGGAAATGAAATACAGGGGGCCTTTATAAAGTATTTCAGATAAACGTACACTTTAAAAACCATTATTGAGGTGACCATCTAATTGAATAGCTTCTGACATGAGCCCCCACCCCCAGCACCCAGCAGGGTCTCCCCCGGTCCTGCAGGGAAGGGCAGTGATGCTGGGGAAGGGAGAGCTGAGCCTCGGGAGCCTGAGTCATACGCCCTTTCCCTGCTCAGGGGCTCGTTTATGTCCGGACACAGACCCTGAGACACAGAGAGGGGATTGCTGGGGAGGGCCCTGGGGACAGGAGTGTGAGGACCCTCCCCAGAGAGTCTCCCTGGTTCTCCTGGGGACTCATTTCCACACAGTGAGGCTCACAGGGTCGTCTTTACCGTCCTTCCCGTCTCTGCTGATTTATGTCTCATATAATTTACATAAATTTTTCTTTGGCTTGCAGAGAATGATGCATTTGAACGAAAGACCATTAATACACTAGAATCAACATTTTCATATTGACAGTTTCATAGGTGGATACATGTATGCTCTCGCATTATTTATAAAATTTAACAAAAATTTTGATTTAAAGTTTTGCACAAAATTAGCTGCCCAGAGCAGTGAAGCGCATACACAGTGCTGGACAGGCTGCGTCTCAAATTAGATGTCACTTTGATTTTCTCCTTTTGTTCTTCCTGCTCCAGTTCTTGTTTTCCCCTCGCTATTTTTATTGTATGGGACAAGTACGGTGTAGAGCGTTATAAATGGATGTCTACTAATGTCTTGGTGAAAACAAGTAAATTTAGAATCTCATGTTTTCTCAAAGTGGTCTCCTGGGTCAGCCCGACATCGCATGTGATCCTGTTTCTTATCAACAAAGACGGAAACGCCAGTTTCTCTGACTGACCTGTGCAGGTGTGCTTGGTGTCACACATTTATACACAATCTGTGCAAGAAAATGTTGTTCTTTATTTCCACAAATGTGCACTCTGAATCCTCCTCTCTCCCCCTCTCTCCTCACACAGTTGGGAAACTCAGGCTCTCTCCTGGGGGCCTCTCAGAGTCTTGCTGTGTCTGACCTGAGTTTGGGTGAATGACCTGCCTGTCTCTTCCCTGGGCAGGTGTGGGGTGGGGGGTGACATGGCCTCAGGGCACTGGGGGAGGGGCCGTGTTCCCCTTTCAGTCATTTCAGGGCCTCCCCTGGGGCCACTGGTCTAAGTGCCTGTGTGTCACATGCTGAGGGGGGGCAGGGCACGTCCCCATCTGGTCATTGGGCTTGTGGGGGACCCTCCCTCTACAGCAGTCAGGGGTCTGGGTCTGTCTCTGGTCAGCAAATTGAGAAACCTTCTGGGTCCTTCCTCCTGTCCCATGTCCTTGTCTCCTCTCCTCACCCATCCTTCCCTCCCTGCCTGCTCTCCAGGCCCCTCTCTCTCCCTCTGTCACCCCCAGACTGTGTGACACTTCTGGGCCCTCATCTCTCCACGGGCATCTTGGGGTCCTTATGGTGCCTCCAGACCCCTCCCCTGACAGGCCCTGATCATGCTGCCTGGGCCCCCCCACATGGGGTCCTCAGAGCCCCAGCTGCTGCTGACACAGGTCCCCCCACACTGAGCAGCCCCAGCCACACAGTTTAGCATCTCACACGACTCAGGGCAGGACCTGAGACCGTGTCCTGGGGCTAATCCGGGGTCTGGCAGGCGCCTTCCTTCCAGGGGCCCCTTCCTCTCCCAGGATCTAGGGCCCCCTGCACTGACTGGGGACCCCCATCCTCTGTCTACACAGCCTGCCCTGCAGCCTCTCATGGCCCTGCTGCCGTCACCACGTGACTGTCTCTGAGCACAGGTGCGGGGGTCACGGCTGTTAGGGCCCCTGTGATTGGCTCCTCCTGATGATCCCAGTCACATCCTGTTCCAGGCCCCGTCTCTGTCCCACCTGCAGATTCCACTTTCCTCTGTTAAACACATATTTATGGGTTCGTGGGATTAGGACATGGGCATCTTTGGGGTCATTATTCTGCTTTACAGAGATGTTTCTCTTGGAAGCTTCTATCTCTCTGGGCTATTCTTGGAGGAAACAGATGAGTCCATCTAATAGTTCACTGTTTTTCTCTATCTGTAGGATGGTTTAGTTCCCCCTGTCCATGCAGATGTGGAGAGATATCACTAGTGTTTGATCTTCTTGGGGTGTGTCCATGTTTCCCACTCTGCACGTCTCTCTCCTTCAGAGAACCCTCCCCCGCCCCTCTGAGTGGGCAGGACCCTCTGCTGCAGGCTCCTGAGTCTCCTCACTCACGTACAGTCACCCCATGTGCAGCTCAGGCAAGGTGAAGCTCTTTCCCTGTGGCTGAGAGACAGCTGCGTGGGCAGATCAATCCGTTTTATATAGAAAGTGCAGCCCTTGATCCCCATAGTTCTTTTTCAAGAGAACCTTAGATGCAGGATGTGTGTGGCTGAGACTTAAAAAGCATAAATTGGCCGTTGTATCTGAGTTAAGGTCTTTTTGTCAGTTGGCATCAGCCTCCTAATCCCTTGAATTAGGCTGGTGTGTGTGTGCCTGTGTGTGTGAATCTAAAAGTTTAATGCATCTACTAAAGGTTTCCAAACATTTCCCACTGTGAACTCGGTGTCCTTCTTGTATAAAACCAGCTGTGGATCCCGATGTGTTCAGTGTCTCGCGTCCCTCACGTGAACTGTGTGTCTCTTGCAGATTGGCGGAAGGAGCAGTTCCGGGCCTGTGAGTGACTCTGGGTTCTCTCTGGGGCTGCTCAGCCTCTGGCCTTTCCCTCTGTTCTCTGTGTGGGCACAGATTGTCCCCCCTCCATGGGGGTGGGACAGCTGTGATGACAGGGGCTTGGAGGGGTGACTGGTCGTGGGTGCTGAAGGGGGTCCTTAGTCCTTGGGGTCCAGGCTGGTCCCCAGGGGTCCTGTGACTTATCTGAGCCCCAAGGGGTCTTGTGGATCCTTTTCTTGCTCTGGGGACTGTGCGGTGGAGACACCAGGCTCTCATTTCAGGGGCTATATCCATCCACACACACATGAGATCACATGTGCCCTTGCTATGGGGCAGGGCTTTCTTGCTTAATGGCTCCCTCTCTCTGTAGGGCCTGTCACACTGGATCAAGGTTTTTACCATCGTGGAATTGTCCTCTCTCATGATAAGAAGAGTCTGACCTGTCATCATGATGGTGTAGATGAAGGATAATTTGCTTGGGGTCTTGAGGGCATCACCTCAGGGCGCAGTTACTGGGAAGTAGAGGTCAGCAGTAGAGAGAGAAGTGATTGGGGTCTGGGGGTCTGTAGGGAAGATGAGAAAAAAAGATATGGTACTGTGACCCCCTGACTGGGTGCTGGGTTGTGGGGCAGGACCCAAAAGGTTTTACAGTCTGTACTGACCCTATGACCTGGCTACTCCTTAGGCAGGTTCCCCACAGGGTGGGGGTTTTCCTGGACTATGCTCAAGGGGACGTCTCCTTCTATAACATGACTGATGGCTCCCACATTTTCTCTTTCCCTCCTGAGTCTTTCTCTGGGACCCTCTCTCCATACTTCATGTGCCGGTTAGGAGACGTGTCCATGACCCTCTGCCCCCTGGAGGCTGGGCCCAAGGAGCCTTCTGTGCCCATGAGCAATCCCCCTTCTCTGGAGGAAACTGTGGGTCCCACAGGGGAGGGGACCCCCTCAGGCTCTGGTGTGGATGGGGCTCTCCCAGGGCCTGAAGCTCCCCTCCTCCCCTGACCCTTAAGACTGTGTCCCCATAAGGCCCCTCCCTGCCCAGCCCTGCCCTGGGCTCCTCTTGGAGCTGCAGGTTCCCTGAGGACAAAGCTTTGAGTGAGTCCCGGATGCTGGAGTCTCGTCCTCCTGCTCTGGGTGCAGATTCCTGGGCCATGGCTGTGAGGACAGTCAGGTCAGACCTGTGCTGAGTCTGCAAAGGGTAAAATTGGCTTTCTTTGAACTGTTTTGGGGTAGGGTGAATTTTATCATGGGAAATCTTTTTTTTTTTTGGTAATCAAAGTATTTCCTGGGATTTTCATGCTGTTACTACAAGAAAAGGGATCAGCTCTGAATTATTCTCCGAAATTGGAATTTACTTTATCCTACTTGACTTTGTGTGGAGGAACCTGGACCCGCATGGAGGGCCCCAGATCTATTCTGAGGGATCTGTAATAACTGACCAGAAGAGTGAGGCCTCCAGAATATTTGGGGAAATGGCTGATGATGCACTTTTAGAGGAGCCTAATATTCTGTTAACTGTTCTGGAATGGATGAAATACACCTATTTTTCCTTCTATTGTTAAGAAAAGCTATTAAAAACCAACAAATAGGTGAAAAGTTGGGTGTCATCATTTTTCATTGTCTTCTATGGTATTGCAAAGATCATGTTACTAGAAGAAAATTTATGTAATTATGTAATTATCTATGGAATGTGTAATATTTGATTTGGGTTTTTATTATTACTTAATGATGTGTTTTCTGTGACGTTACATGCTGTATGTTTGCTTGAAAAGATAATTCAAAATTATAGTTTGCCTCATAGACATTAATTGCATTTTTTTCTTTATCTCAGATTATTTTCTTAATTAAATTTTTTTATCTTTATATTTATTTGAAACTATCATTCATAGTTTGAAATTATCATTCTGATTTCCACCAAGGGTGAGTCACAGGAGGTGCTGTGCTGTGCTTGGCCACCAGGGGGCACAGGATCCTAGTTGGCAGCCGCTGATGAGAGTTGACTGGTTCCATTATTTTATTAGGGGTTGCAAAATGGTGATATTCAAATTTTATTGACTTGTTCTTTATTTTTTCATTTGTATAGAGAAACTACACCTCATCTACTTTTTCATCATGTGTTATGTTATAAAGGTGGGTTAATATCTTTTTTTATTCTTTATTTGCCTATTTTCAGAATATTGCGTTCATTCTCCAGCACCCTCCAAATGTAACCAATGAGTTTATATTTAGCGTAACTATACAGAAACCATTTTTAATGTGCTTAAGCCCCTGGTAGTGATTACTTTAATCGATGTTCAGTTGGCCGGTGTGAGTATCAAACTGACGCGATCCTGTTAACTTCGGTGGCCTCCTTGCCGTCAGCGTCACTGTGTACTTTTATGGCTCCATTGTTCCATTTAGGGGAATGGCAGGAGGATACCTCAGTTTGGGGGTGGGGAAGGTTTTCAAGTATTGGGGTTTACTTGTTGAGACAGGGAGTGTGGTGTGTGTTGCTGGTTGATGTGGCCCCCATCAGAGGCAGGGATCTGGCAGGAGAGGGGGGTCCTGGTGAGGGGCCTGGAGATGGGGGGGGGCGGCCTGTGCACAGTGAGACGGGGTATTAGTGGGGAGTGCAGAGGAGAGGGTGTAATGAAGAGGAAACTCTGAAATCATTGTTTGAAAGTGTGTGAGTGGCCAGGAAATTGCTGGGCACTTCTAAGGATCAACTGGGGTCTGTGATGATAAATATTCCCTGAGCTGCTTGAGTGTTTCTGTCCAACCACCGCAGCTGCTTAGACGCAGGCGTGACGTGGGATGGGGGAGGGGATTCAGCCAGGCTGGGGCTTTGCCAGGCTGGCGTGGTGGAGAGTGAGGGGGAAGGGAGTGGGGTGCTCAAGGGAGCTATGAGAACAGTGGGTCACGAATCTGACGGGGTGAAGCTAGAAGGGACAAGAATTTTCCTGACAGGGTCACAGGGCTTGGCGGTCTGGGAAGTGGACACATTGTTGGAAGGTGGCAGGAGAGAGAGACCTGCAGAGACGGGAGGGGCTGGGCACGGCGTGAGATACTTAAAGTGGAGATGGAGATGATGGTCCAGGTTAACAGGTCAAGGTGTGACAGCGGAGGGGGTGGGGGCGGGAGAGGGGTACAAATCAATGGAGGTGAGGAGATCAAGAGGCGAAGTGAGAGTCACGGTGTGGGGTTATCATGGTGTGCAGAGAAGCCACCAGGAGGAGTAGGATGAAGAGAAGACAGTGAGTGACCCGGGAGCTGAGCTCCTTGGTGACTGGCAGTGGCGGGTGACTCAGACTGTTCAATGCTGGAGCAGGAGCAGCTGCAGGGGTGTGAGGACAATATGGAGCTGCTGAGACCTGCACTGCCCTTGACACTGGAGAGAAATACCGTCCACTGTCTCGTTCGTTCATTCATTCATTCATTCATTCATTCTTCAGCAAACATTGGTTTTCTATTTTGAGATTAGCAAACCCGCCTAGACCTTCCATGGACACTCACAGCGCTGCCCTCAGAGAGCCAGGCCGCTCCCACACACCCTCCCTCACACTCTCCATCAGTCCTTGTGGGTGACTGACTCTGCACAACAGTGGATTTTAATGAACAAAACTTCCGGTAATCTGTAATTAATTTACTAATACGAAAGCATTTTATCCCACAGAAAGACTGTCCTGGAAGCCAGGTGACTCTGACAGGAGACTAGATGGAGAGGTGCTCTCAGGGGTGATAAGGTGACGGTGACGGAGAATCACCTGTGAGGTGAGGGACTTTGGAGTGACAGGACCTCAGTGATGGTCGTGTCTGCAGTTTTCCAACTTTTCATTTCCATCCCAGCAAGTGTGGAGGGTGTTGTCTTCCACAGTCACACCCGGATCCCCATGTAGGAGAGAGACCCGGGATCAGAGCTCTGGTTGGGTCTGGCCCCTCCTGAGACCACCCCCCCAACACCTGGTAACCCTGTGAGGTGCCCACAGGACGGGACCCAGGATTCTGGGGACCTGTTGGAAAATGCTGCTTGATCTATCTCATTTTTAATTCTCTTTTTTATTGAGACCCAGAGAGGAGTGACCCACCTAAGGTGACCCGGGACCTGGACAGTGCCAGGTCCTGCCCCGGGGTCAGATGTGGCTGAAGAGGCCGCAGAGGAAGGCGGCGCAGGGGGAGAAGGAGGCGGGGCCTGGGTCCCAAATCTCTGCTGAAAGCCTTGGGTCATTTCATTAGTGTTTCTAACTCTGGAGAAAAAACATTTTTGCAGCAAGGATATGATAGAGACATACTTGGTGGAGGAGAGATGAGTGTAATGTAACGGAAAAGCAAAGGCTTTGGAGTTGGACAGTGTAGACTTAAATCCTGCCCCCCCACCCCGACCAGCCGTGTGATGTTGATGAGAATAACTGGCCTCCCTGAGCCTCCCTCAGTCCCTGCATCTGCAAAAAACGCTAATAATCTGATGTAGCGGGATTTTGTGGGAATGACATAAGAGGTAACGTATAAAGATAAAAGTATATAATATAACCATCATGATACGGTGTCTAGCCCATAATAAATAAGTAAGAATGGAAACCTTTACAAATGTGACTGGGGTTTGTTCTTTTTACTAATGGTAGGCTGACTGTGTGCCTTCGATATTTTCTAAATATCTTTCAACTTCAGCGGAGCTTTTGCATTTCCCGAGGTTTTGTGAACCAGGCTCATTCCCTTCCTCCTCTCCTCAGAGAATGACCTGCTGGGCCGGGGGTGTCTCCCCATACCCTCTGCCGTGGCCCTGGCCCCGTCCCCACAGCTGGGGCGGTCACAGGAGCTGCGCTGGGGTCTTGGTTCTTAGCTCAGGGGTCTGCTTGGCTGGTGGGCAGCAGCCCTGAAACTGACCCTGCAGGTGTCATCTCCCCTCATGAGAGAGACCCCAGGGAGCCTCTGAGCCTGGCCTGGGAGTGGGGGCCGGGGAGATGCTGGCTCCAGAGGGCGGCACCCGGATGGGGACAGCGACTCCTGTCACTGCACAGAGCGTGTGCTCCCCGTCATTGAGCTGTGCCCCCCCTTTCACCTTCACACCCTTGACCTAGGTACTCAGATGTGACAGGGAAGGTTGGGGGCTGCATGGGTCAGAGAGGGGGTGCTGGATGGGGAGGGGGGTGATGCACAGATTTGGGGGTCCAGGGGTACATGGCCCATGGCAGGTCCTGTCCTGGGGACCTGAGCTCAGCTGCAGGTAGAGCAGCATCGGGGTCTGGCCCTTCCCAGAGAGGCGACAATGGACCCCGAACACAGACGTTATCATTTTACTTGCACAGACACGATGACACACTGATGCAGCTAATCCTCCATTTGAAATTTAGAAGTGATGGAAAAAATGGGCAAAAATTAAGAATGGTGCAATGAAGGGTGTATTTTTTGATGCTGTTGTTGTTTTGTTTTGTTTTGTTTTCCCTAAAGAGAAAAGCAATCCTGGCCTGGAACTAGTATGAGGAAGGAAACTATTGAAATATTTAAAAAATTTAAATCCGAAATTCACAACTAGAAGAACAGGAAAGGTAAAATAAGCAACACAGCCTTTAGTAACTGTCCCCAAGTCCTGAGCCCCAGGGACCCAAAGGGCTTGTGAATCTGGGTATTTTCTTATTCTGCTTTTCTTGTCAGCCTTGACTGAACTCTTGCCCCTCAGAGAGGGACTTGGGTGTTCCCAGTGGGTGGCCCTTTCTCTCAGCATTAGGGGAGCCCTGGGCAGTGGGGGATGGAAATGGGGAGGGAAAGTGGCAGAAACTGAGCTCAAAGGGCCTGGGTGGGCGAGGGGTGGGGGGTCTGAGGGTCAGGGT
>PVIJ01025137.1:0-11137 GCA_004024925.1 Scalopus aquaticus
AGCACTGTTCACAATAGCAAAGGTATGGAAGCAACCCAGATGTCCAAAAATAGATGATTGGATCCAGAAGATGTGGTACATATACACAATGGAATACTATTCAGCATGGAAAGAAGATAAACACATGCAATTTGCAGCGACATGGATGGAATTAGAGGGGATCATACTCAGTGAAATAAGCCAGAAAGAAAAAGAAAAAATATCGAATGGTTTCACTTATAACAGGACTATAAGAAAACCAAATAGGAAAGAGACAGTCAGTGGGTGGGAAGGGGGGGTGTAGAGGATAGGCACAAAATGGAATAGAAAAGAACACAAGGGACCCAGGAGATGTATCATGGGTGAATTGGTGGTGGTTTACCCACGGGGAATACAAAATGTAAAAGACATAAATAGCAATAAAAATATATATTACAAAAAAGAATATAAAATAAAAAAATAATAAATAATAAAATGAGAATGAAGAGACTATCAGTGTCGTGGTGATGTCTCATATCCCATTTTCTGCAATTTACAAACGGTTGGTTATGGTCCTACATTGTGTCTGTATAAAAAGGAAAGGAGCCCCAGGCTCAAGGCCGCTTCCTCTTTAGAGTGTCGGCCCCGGCTGGTCGGTAGGGGGAACCCTGCAATAAATCTTTGTTATTCTTCCACCACGCTGCTGTCTTCTCTCGTGCCAACCCAACAGTATATGTTACTTAGTTTGAGCTGTAAATTCACCTACTGGTAATTTTTCATCTGAACCTTGAAATCACAGTGTAGTGCTTGTTTGCCATTGATCCAGCTTTGGATGAAAAGCACTGTTTGAGGCTTTCTGAAACCATATGGTCTTTCACATAGAAACAGAATGTTTTAAGGATGTAGTGAGTTACTGATATATGTTACCTTGTTTCACCTGTAAAATCACATATTGGTAAATCTTTCATCTAAACATTGGAATCACAGAGTTATAGATTTTTTGCCTTGTCATATGGCATTAGGCTAATAAGACTCTTTGAGGCTTTCTGACAGGTAGGCTTTTTTCACACAGAAACAGAATCTTGATGCAGTAGGGAGATACACATATATGTTACTTAGTTTGAGCTGTAAAATCACACATTGGTAAATCTTTCTTCTAAACCTTGGAATCACAGAGTTAGAGCTTTTTTGCCTAGTCATACAGCCTTGAGTGAAAAGCATTTTTATAGGCTATGTGAGCCTTAGAGTTTTCCACACAGTAGCACAGTTTCATAAGGTAGCAGTGACATGTTGCTATATGTTACTTAGTTTGAGCTGTAAATTCACATACTGGTAAATCTTTCATCTAAACCTTGAAATCACAGAGTTAGTACTTTTTTGCCTTTGATCTCACATTGGGCGAAAAGCACTGTTTAATGCTTTCTTAGTCCTATGGGTTTTTCACAGAGGAACATAATCTTAAAATATAGTAGTGAGATACTTGTGTATGTTACTTAGTTTGAGTGGTAAATTCACACAGTGTTAACTCCTTCATCTAAACCTTGAAATCATAGAGTTAGTGCTTGTTAGCCATTGATTTCACTTTTGGCAAAAAGTACTGTTTTTTGAGCCCAAGGGTTTATATATATATATATTTTTTTTTTTTACAGGATAGAGTCTTATAAGGTTGTAGTGAGAGACAGGTGTATGTTACATACTTTGAGAGTTAAATACACACACTGGTAAAACTTGCATCTCAACCTTAAATCAAAGAGTTAGTGCTTTTTTGGTTTTTGATCTTGCATTGGGCGAAAACACTGCTTGACACTTCTAACCCTAAAGGATAGTCACAAAAGAGCAGAGTCTTAAAAGTTAGTAGAGAGATATTGGTGTATGTTACTTTGTTTCAGCTGTAAATTCACATACTATTAAAATATCATTTAAACCTTGAGTTAGAGCTTATGTGCCATTGATCCTGCTTTGGATGAAAAGCACTGTTTGAGGCTCTCTGAGAATTTGTGTTTTTTCACACAGAAGCAGAATATTGAAAGGTAGTGGTGAGATACCGATATATGTCACTTAGTTCAGCTGTAAAATCACACATTGGTAAATCTCTCATGTAAAATATGACATCACAGAGATATAAATTTTGTGGTTAGTAAAATAGCATTGGGTGAAGAGGAATCTTTGAGGCTTTTTGACACATAGGCTTCTTTCAAACAAGAACAGAATCTTAGAAAACTGTATATATTACTTAGTTTGAGCAGTAATATCACTAATTTGTAAACTTTTCTTTTAAACCTTGAAATCACAGAGTTATTGCGCTTTTGCCTAGTTATATGGGTTTGGGCAAAAAGCATTGTTTGACATTTTCTGAGCCCTGGGGTTTTTCACATAGGAGCAAAGTTTTAAAAGGTAGTAGTGAGATACTGGTGTATGTTACTTAGTTTGGAACATAAATTCACATACCAGTAAATCTTTCATCTAAACTTTGAAATTACAGAGATAGTGCTTGTTTGCCATTGATCCTGCTTTGGGCCATAAGCACAGTTTGAGGCCTTCTGAGAAATGTGGATTTTCACAGAGAAACAGAATGTTAAGAGGTAGTAGTGAGTTACTGAAATATTTTACCTAGTTTCAGCTGTAAAATCACATATTGGTAAATCTTTCATCTAAACCGTGAAATCAGAGAGTTATAGATTTTTTGTCTAGTCATACAGCATTGGGCAGTTAGGACTCTTTGAGTCTTTCTGAGAGGTAAGCTTTTTCACACAAGAACAGAATCTTAAGAGGTAGTAAGGAGACACTGATACCTGGCAAAAGGGGCTTTTAAATTTAGGCAAAGGCAGTGCCCCAATTGCTTATCAGTTACTATATTGGTTCTGCACCCGCGCGCACATTTACAAGACTACTCAGGTTTAGGGAACAACAACAACGTTGTGATTTATTTAACAAAGAGGGAAAAAGCAAAGAATTACTGAAGTCAACATATGACCATTTACCTTACTTAAAGCAATGCCCAGTCCATTAAGTCCCAGAAAAGTAACAAAGGTGGCATCTTCCTGCCACTGCTGATGTGGAGATCCTCTTGCAAACAATAGGCCACATTTCCAAAATGGCGTCTTCTTTCTTCTTCCGACGTGCACGGTTAGACTATAGGTCAGGTTCCAACTCACAAGGACGACACAGAACACAACTGGAGATGCTCCCGAAACTGCCAATGTGCTCCCGCACAGCATCAGGCCAGCAAAACTACAAACAGCAACTACAGCGGCCAGACAGCCCATCAGACTGCACACATGCATTCTGGAAAGCGTCCGCCTCGGGCCTCTGCCTTCTTCCTTTTGCTACAGTAAAGACAAAACTGGGACCAGTTTCCATCACTCAGCTACTTGCAAAGCGTCCAAAGTAGCTGGCCCCAAATTCACTAAAGATTCCAAAAATGCTCAACCTGAAATTTTATCCCGGTGGCTCCAAAACTTCTGGCGTTTGATTTCCAAACTCTCAATCTTGGAGGCTACATTTTCTGCCGCTGATTTCTCTATTCCTACATCATGATGACTCTTTCCCCTTCTCCTTCAGTCCCTTTTATTTCTCATCAGACTCTCCACAACAAACTGCAAACTTAGCATTTTCCCTAGGGCTATTCATTCTCAATAGCAAACCCCCTCCAGAGGGAACGACCTCCACCAGACTTTGGACTCAGCCCAGTTACAATACCAGCATCTTTATTGCTTAGAAAGCATCATAAAATGCTTTCTGCGCCATGTAGGATGACTAGGTAATAAAGCACAGACTATAATTTCAAGGTTTAGATGAAAGATTTACCTCTATGTGATTTTACAGTTCAAAGTAATTAACATATACATGTGTTTTACTTTTGGCCTTTTAGATTCTGTAACTGTGTTAAAAACCTGTCAGTGCTCAGAAAGTGTCAAACAATGAATTTCGTCAAAGCGGGATGACTAGGCAAAAAAGCACTAACTCAGTGAATTCAAGGTTTAGATGAAAAATTAACATCTATGTCATTTCTCAGGTGAAACTAGGTAACGTATACCTGTGTCTCACTGCTAGATTTTTTTAAAGATTTATTTTTTATTTATACATACAAGCTGGGGTACAGGCCAGAGGCGTGGGGCGGTGAGAGGGTTCACCAGAGACAGAGCGGGGAGCAGAACAGGCAGATCAGAAATACACTGCTGAGGGGAGCAGCGGGCGAGGCAGGAGAGGTCTGCCGCACCATGTGGGACTCTCCCTGGCCGGGCGTCGAACCCACGTCACCGCTGCCAACAGCTCCACAGCACAGCGCTTAACCGCTGTGCCACTGGGGAGGCCCCCTCACTGCTAGCTTTTAAGATGCTCTTTCTGTGTGGAAAAAAACCTCTATTACATAGAATGGTTCCTAAAGTGCATTGGGCACTATGCTGGATGACTTGGCAAAAAAGCAAACTCTGTGATTTCAAGGTTTTGGTGAAAGATTTACCTCAGTGATTTTGCAGTTCAAACTAAGTAACATACACATCTGTTTCACTTCCGGCTTTTGAGATTATGTTCTGTGTGAAAAACCAGTCAGTGCTCAAAAAGCATCAAACAGTGCATTTCGCCTAATCAGAACTGGGCTGAGTCCAAAGTCTGGTGGAGGTCGTGCCCCCTGGAGGAGGTTTGCTGATGAGAATGAATAGCCCTAGGGAAAATGCTAAGTTTGCAGTTTCGGGTGGGGAGTCTGATGAGAAACAAAAGGGACTGAAGGAGAAGGGGAACTGAATAGTCATGATGCAGGGATAGAAGAATCAGCGGCAGAAAATATAGCCTCCAAGATTGAGAGTTTGGAAATCAAAAGCCAGAAGTTTTTGAGCTGCCGGCATATAGAGTTTTGGATTGAGCATTTTTAAAATCTTTAGTGACTTTGAGACCAGTGACATTGGAGGCTTTGCAAGTAGCCAAGCGACGGAAATTGCTCTCAGTTTTATTTTAGCAGCAGCGAAGGAAGAAGGCAGAGGCCCGAAGCAGGTGCCTTCCAAAATGTATGAGTGCAGTCTGTTGGGCCAACTGGCCACTGCAGTTGCTGTTTGCAGTGTTATTGGCCTGTTGCTGTGCTGGGGAAACATGGCAGTTCCGGGAGCATCTCCACTTGTGTTTGGTGTCATCCTCGTGAGTTGGAACCTAAACTACACTCTGGTTGTTGCATGTCTGCAGGAAAAGGAAGATGCCATTGGAAACGTGGCCTAATGTTTGGAAGAGGAGCTCCACATCAGCAGTGGAAGAAAGACGCCACTTTTGTTACATTTCTGAGACTTAAAGGACTGGACATTTCTTTAAGTAAGGTAAACGGCCATATGTTGACTAGGAATTCTTTGTTTTGCCCTGTTTGTTAAATAAATTCCATTGTTATTGTCCTCTAAACCTGAGTAGATTTGTAAATATGCGCGCAGGTGCAGAACCAATATAGTGACCAGTAAGCAATTGGGACACTGCCTTTGCCTAAATTTTAAAAAGCTTAATTTTCCTGGTATCAGAAACACTAGGAAAAAACCACTAACTCAGTGAATACGAGGGTTAGATGAAAAATGGATCTCTACGTCATTTATCAGGTGAAACTAAAAAACATATACCATGTCTCACTGCTAGCTTTTAAGATCCCATTTCTGTGTGAAAAACCTCTATTGCATAGAATGCTTCCTAAAGTGCTTTGGTGCCAAATTGGAGACTTGGCAAAAAAGTATGAACTGTGATATGGAATTTACATGAAAGATTAATTCTAGTTGATTTTGCAGTTAAAACTAAGTAATATACACATGAGTTTCACTTCTGGCTTTTGAAATTGTGTGCGTGGGTTGAAAAATATGTCAGTGCACAGAAAGCATCATGAATGCATTTTTCCCAAAGCGGGATGTTTAGGCAAACAAAAACTAACTCAGTGAATGCAAGGTTTAGAAGAAATATGGACTTCTATCTCATTTCTCAGGTGAAACTAAGTAACAAAAACCTGTCTCATCACTACCTTTAAGATGCTCTTTCTCTGAGAAAAAGCTCTCTTGCATAGAATGCTTCCTAAAGTAATTTGTGCGCCATGATGGACGATTTAGCAAAAAAGCACAAACACTATGATTTCAAGATTTAGATGAAAGATTTACCACACTGTGTTAGTGATTTTTTTCACAGATATCCCCCTTGGGGCAAAATGCACTGTTTGGGGCTTTCTGAGAACTTACAGGTTTTTCAACAGGAACAGAATATCAAAGGCCAGAAGTGGAACACATGTATATGTTACTGAGTTTGAACTGCAGATTAACCTAGTGGTAAATCGTTCACCTAAACCTTGAAAAAATAGAGTTTCTGGGTTTTGCTAAGTCATCCAGCATGGCACCCAAATCACTCTCGGAAGCTTTCTAAGCAATAGAGGTTTTTCACACTAAAAGTGAATCTTAACGGCTAGCAGAGAGACACAGGTATATGTTACTTACTTTTTCCTGAGAAATGACATAGATGTCAGTTGTTCATCTAAACCTTGAATTCACTGAGTGAAAAACCTTTTTCAATTTGTTCACAGACTTCTGTGCACAGTCATCACCATTGGTGTGAAATGCACTCTTTGGGGCTTGGAGAGCACTAACACATTTTCACACACGAACAGCATCTCAAAAGCCAGAAGTGAAACTCATATATATGTTACATAATTTGAACTGCAAATTCACTTAGTGATAAATATTTCACCTAAACCTTGAAATCACAGAGTTTATGCTTTTTGCCAAGTCATCCAGCATGGCATCCAAAGCACTTTCGGAAGCTTTTTAAGCAACAAAGTCTTCTCACACAGAAAGAAAATCTAAAATGCTAGCGAGAAACACAGGTGTATGTTACTTAATTTCTGCTGAGAAATGACATAGATGTCAGTTTTTCATCTAAACCTTCAATTCACTGAATTAGTGCTTTGTTGCATAATAATCCCAATAGGAGAGAAGTGCACCGTTTGGCACTTTCTGAGCACTGACAGGTTTGTCACACAGGAACAGAATATCAACAGCCGGAAGTGAAACACATGTACATATTACTTAGTTTGAACTACAAATTAATCTAGTGGTAACTCTTTCCCTAAACCTTGATATCACAGAATTTGTGCTTTTTTGCCAAGTCATCCAGCATGGTGCCCAAAGCACTTTCAGAAGCTTTCTAAGCAGTAGAGGCTTTCCACACAAAAAGAGAATATTAATGGCTAGCAGGGAGACACAGGTGTGTGTTACTAGTTTTGCTGAGAAATGACATAGATGTCAGTTTTTCAACTAAACCTTAATTCACTGGGTTAGTGCTTTTTTTGCCTAGTCATCCTGCTTGCTGCAAAATGCACTGTTTATCACGTCCTGAGCACTAACAGGTTGTGCACACAGGAACAGAATATAAAAAGCCAGATGTGATACAAATGTGTATGTTACTTAGTTTGAACTGCAAATTCTCCTATTGGTAACTCTTTCACGTAAACCTTGAAATCACAGTGTGTGCTTTTATTCCAAGTCACCCAGCATGGCCCCCAAAGCCCTTCAGAAGCTTCCTAAGCAATAGAGATTTTTCATACAGAAAGAGAATCTTAAAGGCTGGCATTGCGACACAGTTATACATTACCTAGATTTTGCAGAGAAATGACTTAGATGTCAGTGTTTCATCTAAACCATGAATTCACTGAGTTGTTCCTTTTTTTCCAAGTCATCCCCCATAGGGCAAAATGTACATTTTTGGCCCTTTCTGAGAACTTATAGGTTTCTCACACAGGAACAGAATCTCAAAATCCAGAAGTGAAACACATGTATATGTTACGTAGTTTGAAATGCAAATTCACATATTGGGAACCTAAACCTTGAAATCACAGAGTTTGTGCTTTCTTGTCAAGTCATCCTGCAGGGAGCCCAAAGCACTTCTGGAAACTATCTAAGCAATAGAGGCTTTTCAGAGAGAAAGAGAATCTTATAAGGTAGCAGTGAGACACAGGTATATGTTCCCTAGTTTTTGCTGACGAATGACATAGATGTAGTTTTCATTTAAACCTTGAATTCACTGAGTTAGTGCTTTTGTGCACAGTCATCCCACTTAGGCAAAATGCACTATTTGGCGATTTCTGAGCACCGACAGGTTTCTTACACAAGAACAGAATCGTAAAAGCAAGAAGTGAAACACATGTGTATGTTACACAGTTTGAACTACAAATTCAACTAGTGGTAACACTTTCCCTAAACTTTGAAATCACACAGCTTGTGCTTTTTTACAAAGTCATCCAGCATGGCGCCCAAAGCCCTTTTGGAAGCTTTCTAAGCAGTAGAGGTTTTTCACACATAAAAAGAATCTTAAAGGCTAGCAGTGTGACAAAGGTATATGTTACTTATTTTTACAGAGAAATGAAAAAGATGTCAGTTTTTCATCTAAACGTTGAAATCACTGAGTTGTTTCTTTCTTTCCAAATCATCCCACTTGGGGTGAAATGCACTGTTTGGTGCTTTCTGCGACGTACAGGTTTTTCACACAGGCACAGAATCGGAAAAACAAGAAGTGAAAAACATGTATATGTTAATAATTTGAACTGTAAATTCACCTAATGGTAACGATTCACATATACCTTGAAATCACAGAGTTTGTGCTATTTCCCAAGTCATCCAGAAGGGCACCCAAAGCATTTTCGGAAGCTTTCTAAGCAATAGAGGATTTTCACACAGAAAAAGAAACCAAAAATCTAGCAGTGAGACTCATTTTTGCTGAAAAAATGACGAAGATGTCAGTTTTTCATCAAAACCTTGAATTCACTGAGTTAGATAGATTTTCCTAGTCATTCGGACTGGGACGAAATGCCCTGTTGGCATTTTCTGATCACTGACAGGTTTTTAACATAGGAACAGAATCTTTAAAGCCAAAAGTCAAAACATGTGTATGTTACTTAGGTTAATCTTCAAATTACCTTGTGGTAACTGTTTCACCTATACCTTCAAATCACACAGTTTGTGCTTTTTTCTCAAGTCATCCACCATGGCACCCAAAACACTTTCGGAAATTTTCTAAACAATAGAAGTTTTTAACAGAAAAAGGGAATCTAAAACACTAGCAGTGAGACAGAGGTATATGATACTTAGTTTTTGCTGAGAAATGACATAAATGTCAGTTTTTCATCTAATCCTTGAATTTACTGAGTTAGTGTTTTTTTGCCTAGTTATCCTCCTTGGGGCGAAATGCACTTTTGACGCTTTCTGAACAGTGTCAGCTTTTTCACAAAGGAACAGAATCTCAAAACCCCGAAGTGAAACTCATGCATATGCTACTTATTTTGAACTGCAAATTCACCTAATGGTAAATATTTCCCTTATGTAGTCAATTGAAAGAGTTTGTGCACTTTTACCAAGTCATCCAGCAAGGCGCCCAAAGCACTTCAGGAAGCTTTTTCAGCGATAGAGGCTTTTCACACAGAAAGAGAATCTTAAAGTTTAGCAGTGAGACACAGGTATATGTTACTTAGTTTTTGTTAAGAAATGACATAGATGTCAGTTTCTCATCTAAAGCTTGAATTCACTGATAGTGCTTTTTTGCCTAGTCCTTCCGCTTGGAATGAAATGCACTGTACTACGCTTTCTGAGCACTGACAGCTTTTTCACAAAGGAACAGAATCTCAAAACTCTGAAATGAAACTATGTACCAGCTAGTGGTAAATCTATCCTTTACGTAGTGAATTGAAAGAGCTTGTGCTTTTTTGCCAAGTCATCCAGCATGGCGCCCAAAGCACTTTTGGAAGTGTTTGAGCAATACAGGTTTTCCACACAGAAAGAGCATCTTTTTTTTAAAAGATTTATTTATTTATACATACAAGCTGGGGTTACAGGCCAGAGGTGGGGGCGGCAAGAGGGTTCACCAGAGACAGAGTGGGGAGCAGAACAGGCAAATCAGAAATACACTGCTGAGGGGAGCAGCGGGCGAGGCAGGAGAGGTCTGGCGCACCATGAGGATTCTCCCTAGCTGGGCGTCGAACTCGCATCACGTGCTGCCAACAGCTCCATAGCGCAGCACTCAAACACTGCGCCACCAGGGCGGCCCCAGAAAGAGAATCTTAAAGGCTAGCAGGGAGACACAGGTATATGTTTTTTAGTTTTTGCGGTGGAGTGACATAAATGTCAGTTTTTCATCTAAACCTTGAATTCACTGAGTTAGTGCTTTTTTGCCTAGTCTTCCCGCTTGGGGCGAAATGCACACTTGACGCGTTCACAGCACTGACAGCTTTTACACTGAAACATAATCTCAAAACCCCGAGGTGAAACACTTGTATATGTTATATATTTTGAATTGAAAATTCAGATAGTGGTAAATCTTTCCCTTACGTAGTGATTTTTTTTTTTTTTGCGCTGCCGACAGCTCCACAGCGCAGAGCTCAACCGCTGCGCCACCAGGGAGGCCCTACTTCCTAATTTTTTTTTTTAGTCTTTTTTTTTTTATTATTGTTATTTATGTCTTTTACATTTTGTATTCCCCTTGGGCAGCCCACCACCAATTCACCCGTGATCCATCTCCATGGTCCCCTGTATTCTCCTCTCTTCCATTTTGTGCCCTTACCCTCCCCTCCCCCCAACCCCCCCACCGCTGAGTGTCTCTCTCCCACCCAGCCTTCCTATAGTCCTGTTATAAGTGAAACCATTCGATATTTTTCTTTTTCTTTATGGCTTATTTCACTGAGTATGATTCCTCTAATTCCATCCATGTCTCTGCAAATTGCATGTGTTTATCTTCTTTCCATGCTGAATAGTACTCCATTGTGTATATGTACCACATCTTCTGGATCCAATCATCTATTTTTGGACATCTGGGTTGCTTCCATACCTTCGCTATTGTGAATAGTGCCGCAATGAACATACGGGTGCATATATCCTTTCGGATTAGCGTTTTTGTGTCCTTTGGGTAAATTCCCAAAAGTGGTATTGCTGGGTCGTATGGGAGCTCCATGTTTAGCAATTTGAGGAATCTCCATATAGCTTTCCATAATGGTTGGACCAGTTCACATTCCCACCAGCAGTGTAGAAGAGTTCCTTTTTCTCCACATCCTTTCCAGCATTTGTTGTTGCCTGTATTTTTAATGTGTGCCATCCTCTCAGGTGTGAGGTGGTATCTCATAGTGGTTTTGATTTGCATTTCCTTGATTATAAGTGATGTTGAGCATTTTTTCATGTATCTGTTGGCCATT
>PVIJ01025138.1:0-11127 GCA_004024925.1 Scalopus aquaticus
ATGTTAGAATGAATGAATGGTCTAGCTTCTTCCTTGGAGTCATTTAAGAATATCATTGTGTCAAATGTTAGGAGGTTTTTTAATTAATAATGACATTAAAGAGTGCTCATAATTAGTATTAATTTTTTAAAAAGAATTCTAGAATGCATCCCCCCTCAAATGTCTCTACCATGTCTCCCCTACAAGGGTGTCCCCCCTCATCACCACCCCCTCACACACAGTCTAATTTATAAATTGGAAAAATAGAAAGAGAAGGAACCTCCAAAGTGACCTTAAGTTCCTTTAGCCTATCATATTTAATTAATTTCCTTACTCTTCCACTTGGCTTTCCCTTACAGCCCACTCATCACACACATGCACACGCGCGTGCGCGCGCGCGCGCACACACACACACACGCACGTGCACACCCATCCATACACATCCCACCATCACCCAGAAGTGGTAATGTGGATCCACCATTAAAAATGTAGCATCATAAACTGAGAAATTCTACATCTATTTTTTCTCATTGTCCTTTCTCTCTCCTGTTATTTCCACATTAGTATTGATGATGTATGATATAAGCTGGCCTTTCCTCAGAAAAAGAAATGGGCAGATTTGTCAAATCATTCGGGAAATAGCATATATGAAAATGGTGGGCCCTGTAATTATATAAGGAGATACAAATAATAATAAAGACACATTTAAATATTTCATTTTAACACATTTTATTTTGACATACTGAGCATTTTGTTTATTTTATTACATTTCTTGACTATATAATGCTTTTCATTATAGTAAGAGCTGTTAAAAATGAGGTTCCAAATGACATTCCAAGCTTGTAAAATTCTGAAAAAGAAATTACAGTATGGTAATTTGTTTCATTCCCCAGCAAGAGAGTGCTCAAGATATGTTATTAAGCTTTTGAAACTGGAATACAACATTATATAAATGATACAAGATTAATTATATAACACACACCCACTTACACATACACCCTTATATCCATTCAGAAAAAAAATTAATAATGGCTATCAGTGAAATGATGGAATTATAAGCAATTTAAATTTTCTTCTATATAGTCCCCAGTTTTTCCACATTTCCTACCATGAGTGTGTTTCAGCTCTGTAACAAAGAGAAAATCAGAAGACTATTAATAGAAAGCAGTGTCTAAGAGTCTGGGAAGAATTGCTGACATTAAGTCAAGGGGCAGCGGGCCAGGAACTGGAAACCGTTAGAGCTCCCCAGAGGTGGTCTCCTAGTCTAATGTGGAGGGGGCGGTTATGGGAGGATGTTTGGCGGGAGGAGGGTCTCTAGAGAGGGTGGTCAAAAGGGGCTGGAGAAATCAGCCAACACAGGATGAAATGGCAGACAGGTCAAAATCTCATCAAAGGCAACAGCAACAAGGAAGGGTGACACATTATGTGCTGTAGGTCAAACAGGACCCTCCCATTGTCAGAGGAAAACCCCGCTGCTTCTTGGTGATAGAGCCAGAGCAGAACCAGCTTCCCCGATTCCCAACCAGGGCTCTGGAGTCAGCAGCTTGCTGCTCCTCCGAGGGGTGACATAAAAGCTGCTCTGAGAATGATTGTTGCCACTGTTTACCTTAAGAAAGCTAATCATGGGGGCCTCTCTGGTGGTGCAAGGGGTTAAGTCTCAGCACTATGAAGCTACCACAGCCACTGAAGCATGAGTTCGATGCCCAGTCAGGGAGCTAACCCACATGGCACAGCAGACCTCTCCTATCTCGCCCGCTGCTCCCCTCAGCAGTGTATTTCAGTCGATCTGCCTGTTCTGCTCCCCCACTCAGTCTCTGGTGAATCCTCTCACTCCCCAGCACCTCTGGCCTATACTCCATCTCTTGTATGCATAAATAAATAAAGCTTAAAAAAAATAAAGCTCATCATCGAATGTTAGATCAGGATAGGAGTTCCCACTCCATCAGGAGGATCTCTGGAGATGTCAGACACATATCATGTGTATGGAAAAGCATCCATCTGTCTTTATCATTCAAAGAATAAAGACATTCTCCTACATAGCTATGATGTCATTATCACACCTAAGAAAACTACTATTTCCAGATCAAATATCCCCACTGTCCCCCAAATGTCCCTTATGACTATTTGATTTTTGATAAGGGATCTCAATCTACCTATCTCTTTCCATTGAGAATGTCCCCTCACCTTCTGTGTTTATTTCAGTTTCTCAGTTTTCTTAGATAATCTTGCATATTCTGGATTTGTCTGATTGTTTTCTCATGATTGGATTCAGGTTCAACACTTGGGGAAAAAATATCATCTAGGAGATGTTATGTTGTCTCCTCTTGCATCGCGTCAGAAGGCGGGTAACATTGGATTGTCCCACTGCTCTTTGACCTGTTAAGGTGACAAGTCACTTGATGTTTCCATTGCAAAGTTCACAGTTTCCCCTGTAACTAAAAATCTGTGGTTCTGTGAGCCCATATCTTAGCATCTGCTGACAGTCATAATCCTTGCCTGAACTGGGTTTGCAAAATGCTGATTTTGCCAATTCTTCTCTTTTATTAGCAGGCATGCTCTGTGAAGAAGTCCTCATCACATCCTATGTGCTCTCCCACGGCGTCTTCCGAACACCCCTCCTGCCTCCAGCCGGACTCTCTCCACTCCATCTGCTGCCAGAAGAACCCGCTCAATTGCGAATCTGAACACGTCCAAGCCCTGTTTAAAATCCTTCAGGGACAAGCTCAAATATGTGAGTTTGGCACAGGGCATTTTGTGATCTGGCTCCTGCCTACCTCTTTGGGCTCATTTTGCACTGTACCCCTCGTGTACTTCATTCAAACTACCTAGAGTTCTCCAAACACAGCACCCTACTTCATACCAATGAACCACTGCACCCACCATCCCTCAGCCTGCGAGACCCTTCCCGCTCTCCAATCTCAGCTGACCCCCACTAGTTTCTCAAATGTGGGTTCATACCTCAGCTCCTCAGAGCCTGAGATTGAACAGGGACCTCTGTGGAGCCTCTGGACACCCGTGCACAATTCCACCACAACATTCGTGGCCTTGCATTAAAAATATTTTCTGGTTTGCTTAACTCTCCCACCTTATTATAAGTGCCTTGTGGGAAGATTTGTCTTTCTCGCTGTATACAAGAGTCTAGCATGATGTCTGACACCAAGTAAGCACTCAGAAAATAGCTTCCAATGAATCAGTGTTTCTTCAATTATTAAAGCACGTAATCAAGTTTCCTGAATAACTCTATGTACATACATATGCCCTTTGAGGACAAAAATAGTCCTGTAAATCTTTGTATTGTTTGTAACTCCCACCCTATTGCTTGCTAACTTGAATTAAATTTTGTGCAAGTATGTTGGCACTTATAAAAATATATGGATATATTACCACTTATCTGCCCAGGGTATTTTCCATTTAGGAATTTCTTCTCTTCTACTTAACAGGATGGTCGGTCCCTTGCCTGGTTTTCCCACAAATGTTGGGCATATCGTTGGGCTAGTCAATTAGAGGACTCCACCTTCCTGGCTGTAATGATTGGCTCAGGTAAGGACACTTGGCCCAAGATGGACCTATCAGAGTTGTCCCTAAGACTTTTGAATGAACTAGCAGGAAATAAGCCAACACAAGGGCAGACAAGCCAAGGACAGGAGACAGATGTCTCTAATGGTGTTTAAACCCCTAAACCCAGTCTCATCTGAACGCTTCCTGCCACATAAGTCAACCAATGCCTTTCTTCTTGCCTTTGACTTTAACAAAATCCTGACAAATGTCCAAGATTTGATTCCACAACACTGCATTGGGTTAACAGGTAAACTAAGATGGAGAATAAGAATTTCACCTTCCCTTAGTCTTTCATTGATTTGGGGGAAATTATATAGAGGTGCGTATAAGTCAGAGTTCTCCAGACAAATAGAACCAATAGGACATAGAAATAGATATAGAGGCAGGTACAAATATATAAGAGAATATTTGTTGTAGGAATTGGCCCACATCACTGAGAGGCCAAGAAGTCCCACTATCTTCCCCCTGCTGGATAGTGGGAAAGCCAGTGATGTAACTCAACCCCACTCCAGGCCTAGAGACTAGAGGAGTCAATGGGGGTATTTTCTAGCTTTATCTCACATCTCTGGGAATGTTCTCTGGGAGGATGTAACAGAGTCTGGTTTCTCCTAAAGTTGCCTACAGAACTGGTTGGCCATGAAAAGGGGGAAAGAGGAGAATCTTGGTTTAAGAAAGATTCCTTCTTGGCAGCCCAACTGGGGACCCTGGGTGATTTTTTTTAGGAGCAAGGGGAAATAGCCGAGCTCTTATGAAGAGCATTTTTTGTGACTTTAACTTGAATTAGCTTAATTAGATGCTTTTCTCCTAAAGACTATCTAAGATAAACCACCCCAAGGGAAGCAGAGTTGTGTTGAAGTGTGGAAGGAGAAAGGAGATGCATTCCTGCCTCAGGGGAGGTCTGGCTGGGGCATTTCTAAGATAGAGAAGTCTGGGAGACATATTCCCTGGACCAAAGGTAAAGGGAAGGAGAAGCCAGAAAGGCAAAGACCGAGGGATGGGGAAAGGGAAGAAACACAGAACAGAGCGAACCCAAGATGAAGAAGAACCCTTTTTTTTTTACAATTTCATTTAAGGCTAAAGCTGCTGGTCCACCCGAAAGTTGTCCTTTCTAAAGATTCAAGAGTGAAAAGTGATGAGTCCATCATTTTATAACTCTGGATTTCAAGGGAAGGGAGGTAACCATGCCCACTTCATCCCTTAGGAACCGCTTCCAATCTCGAACTTTAATTTTTCTGATCCTTGCTACCAAATATCCTCCCTGGGGAAGAGCAGAAACCTGACTCAGAACAATGAAGGGGGAGGAGAGGACCAGAGTTATCTCATCAAAGCCTTTCCATGACCCCCACTCCACCCCTGGGGTTCAGGTCCCAGCCCCTTGGAGCCACACCCTTGCAGTCATTTCATCTTTGTGTTCCCTTTAATCAGCAAAGCTGGGGGCCCAGTTCTTTCCTGGCCTCTAAGTTGAAAAAGACAAGAGAGGGTGAAGACCCTAAGTTTCAAAAGAACAGCAGCACACTGAATTTAAAAGAGAAAATGAGTTTGGGGAGCTTAGGGAAAGGAAGGGCAGAGACTAGACTTCCTTCTTGCCTACAGGACTGGATTCTGAGGGCAGCTTACTTCCTCTCAGTCAAATTTATATAATCTGAGTGCCTGGGGACTCCAGAGCATCACCTCAAAGCAACTATGAAAAGGTAGCGGAGCGGGAGCGCAGTTTCCCTGGATGCAGGGGGTGAGAGGGTGAGAACTGAGGCAGAGCAGAGAGCGGGAAGGTGAAGGCTGGTTCCAGGCCCAGCTGCGGGTGCACTCGCGCTCCTCGGTGACTCCTGGGCTTCGTCACGCGGGCAGATGATTACCTTAATATCTGCACTGTGGCTCGCAGGCCGGGAGGTGTGTGCGGGCAGGTCGAGCCGGGATCCGCCTTTCCACCTGTGCGTGCCTGCGGCTCAGCGCGGTGGCACCGCCCCTCGGGCTCCCCCACCCCCACCCCCAAGGCCTGCGTCAGCCTCCAGCACCCTTCCTCTTGTCGTCACCGGTGTCACTGTGGCCATCATTGTCACAGCTCCGCGCATACGCCGCAGGCTGTCCCTGCAGTGCCCCCCACCCCCACGCCCAGAGCCTGCGCGGCTGCACAGTTCTCCCCGCTAGCGGCTGGGCGCGCAGTACTGACTAATGATCACGCCCGCAAGACTGGGTGCAGCCTGTGACTCAAACTGTGGAGGCACAGCAAATGGGAGCAAGAGTGGGAGGAAGGGGAGGGACACGGGGGAAACAGGTGGGGTAAATGAACAAAGGCTTCTGAACTTTGAATCTAGAAAGAGGAACTCCGCCCTCAGTGAAGGGCAAAATAATAAGATGAAATATCTGGGTTCCAGAGTCCAACCGTTGTTTCATGTCACTTTGGAGAGAAGAGGGGACTAAAATTATAAAAGGATGTTACTATAATTGCAATACTGTAAATTGCAGTACAATATGATATATATTGCGTATGTGAATTCAGTGGCATGTGGATTGTGAAATCTTAAGGACAAGAAACATGGTTTCTTTGAAGCTGGAAAAGTAATAAAAACTGTTTTCCTTTGGTCTGGTTCCAAGAATACAAGTCTGGCCAGAACAGATATTTAAAGACAGGCTAGGTTCTGTTTTTCCATAGGAACTTATGTCCTGGGGCAATCATTTGACTCGTGTTATATCTGATTGTTTATAAGAAGAAGCTATGTTATAAGAGGGCGTCTGCTTTGTATGTGCAAGATATTTGGACACAGATATGTGTGTATGCATGTATAGACTATAGTTTACATCTACATGTAAAAGTTCATTTAATGTTCTAGGACAGTTGTTTTAATCCTGTAAGACTTAACATTAGCTTTTTATTAAAAAATTTGTAACATACTGAAATGAAATTCACAGGCAATGTAGCCTACATAACCATGTTGTTTTCTAAAATTCATATATACTTATGGTAAAGGAGAAATAAAGTATTTAGAAGAAAATGTGTATTTTAATACATAAATACACAGGCGCAGCGAACTAAAAGATATTTAAAAAGCAGACAGATGCTTATGCCTACTCATAATGAATGGTTGGATTTAAGAAAATAAGACAATTTCATCTGTTTACTGTTCATCTTTTATCTTTGTAGCTAACATTTCTAAATAAAGCTTAAACAAGTGTGCTTCTCCATCTCCATGAAATCACCATGAAGTGGACACACAAATGCAGGTTGGCACAGGTAAGCTGACTCAGATATTATGAGAACTATTGCCTTTGGTGATGTCATGTCTGAAATTTTGAGCCACTGTTGGTAAAGTTCCTAACAAAATAAAATGCAATTTTCTTTCCATTTAGCTAACATTGCATTTGTAGAAAATTCAGTATTTAGAAATACCATGTAGAATTTTTATTTTCATGTCAAATTGAGTTTATGTCTAGACTTGACAAGTATAAAAGGGTTTTCTCCTTCCAGCAATTTCTGGCAGGCTCTGAAAAGTGGTGTGGTATGTGAGACAACACTTTATTGTGCAGGCCTGGCCTGCATTGCAGGGTGTCCAGCACCTCTGGTCCCTGGGCACTGCATGTCACCAGTGCTTCTTAACTATTATGGAGACCAAAGGGCACCCACTGATTTCCAAAATACCTCCCATCATGTGTGAATCCCCCACTTTGTCCTTTCTCAAGCTTGCTTTGGTTATTCAGGGTTTCTTGAGATTCCACATGAATTTTAGGATGGATTTTTCTATTTTTGCAAAAGATGTCATTGGGATTTTGATAGGGATTGCATTGCATCTATTGTTCCCTTGGGTGGTTTTGATATCTTAACAATATAAAGTCTTCCCACTCATGAACACAGATGTCTTTCCACTTATTTGCCCCATGCCCTTTTTGAAATTTTAACGATTGGATCAAATGTCTTTTTATTTGTATGGCTGTGGTTTTCTAAGATTTAGGGCTCTACTCTGACTAGCCCCAAGTCCCCACATTTTCTCTCTGCTTTCTCATCACTTCCGCATTAGGAACTAGTTTATCAGTTGCAAGTAAAATCAAGAATCTATCAGAATATGACTTCCAGCAGGGATGCTAATGAATAGAGTCCACAGTTATGTGTGACACTAAACTTGCTGATGTGTAAACTTTTTTCTAACTTAAAGATTCTAATGTCTTTCCCCCTTTAGACCATGAATCACAGTTTTTTTTGTAATATTTAATAACTACTAGTAAATGTTTTAGGTGTTGCTAGCCATATAATCTCTGTTGCAACTGTATAACGCTGCTGACATAGTGTCAAAGGCCCCATAAAGCCATGTAAAGAAGTACCGCTATAGTCCAAGGTTTCAAAGATGAACCTTGAGAATGTTATGCTCTATGAAAAAAACCAGACACAAAAGGCTGCAGGTTATATGATTCCATTTATATGAAGTGTCCAGAATAGGCAATTCCATAAAGACAGAAAGTGGATTAATGGTTTCCAGGGGCTGCGTGGAAAGAGAGCATGGGGAATGATTGCTAATGAATGTGAGGTTTCTTTTGGGGGCTTATGTAATGTTCTACAATTGTATACTTGTGATGGGTGCACAATTGTGTGAATATACTAAAAACCTCTGTATTGCAATTTTTTAAAATATATATATATATTTTATTGTTATTTATATCTTTTGCATTTTGTATTCCCCTTGGGTAACCCACTACCAATTCACCCGTGACCCATCTCCGTGGTCTCTTGTATCCTTTTCTACTTCATTTTGTGCCCTAATCCTCCCCCCTCCCCCCCACCCCCCACCCCCGCTGAGTGTCTCTCTCTTATTTGTATTTGGTTCCTTATAGTCCTATTATAAGTGAAACCATTTGATATTTTTCTCTTTCTGGCTTAATTTGCTGATTATGATCCCCTCTAGTTCCATCCATGTCGCTGCAAATTGCATGTGTTTATCTTCTTTGAATGCGGAATAGTATTCCATTGTGTATATGTACCACATTTTCTTGATCCAGTCATCTGTTTTTGGACATCTGGGTTGCTTCCATACCTTTGCTATTGTGAACAGTGCCGCAATGAACATACGGGTGCATGTATCCTTTTGGATTAGTGTTTTTGTGTCCTTTGGGTAGATTCCCAAAATTGGTATTGCTGGGTCATATGGAAGCTCCATTTTTAGCAATTTGAGGAATCGCCATACAGCTTTCCATGGTGGTTGGACCAGTTTGCATTCCCACCAGCAGTGTAGAAGAGTTCCTTTTTCTCCATATCCTTTCCAGCATTTGTTGTTGCCTGTATTTTTAATGTGTGCCATCCTCACAGGTGTGATGTGGTGTCTCATTGTGGTTTTGATTTGCATTTCTTTGATTATAAGTGATGTTGAACATTTTTTCATGTACCTGTTGGCCATTTGCTTTTCATCTTTGGGGAATTGTCTTTTGAGCTCTTCTGCCCATATTTTGACTGGGTTATTGGCTTTGTTTTTGTTGAATTGTGTGAGCTCCTTGTAGATTTTTGTTATCAGTCCTTTATCGGTTTTATCGGGTGCGAAGATCTTCTCCCAGTTGGTAGGGTGTCTGTTAGTTTTGGTTAATGTCTCTTTTGCTGTACAGAGCTTTTTATTTTGATGTAATCCCATCTGTTTATCTTGTCCTTCACTTCCTTCATTTTGGGGGATGTGTCTTTAAAGATTTTGCTGACTTGTACATCGTGTAGAGCTTTGCCTATATTTTCTTCTATACATTTTATGGTTTCAGGTCCTACATCCAGGTCTTTTATCCAATTTGAGTTGGCTTTTGTGCATGGTGTGAGGTAATAATCTAGCTTCATTTTTTTGCATGTAGCTGTCCAATTTTCCCAGCACCATTTATTGAATAGACTGTCCTTGTTCCACCGCATTTTCTTTGCCCCTTTGTCAAAGATTAGTTGTTTATAGATATGTGTCTTTAATTGTGGGTATTCTATTCGGTTCCATTGGTCTTTGTGTCTGTTTTTGTTCCAGTACCATGCTGTTTTAATTATTATGGTTTTGTAGTATAGTTTGAAATCAGGGAGTGAAATTCCTCCGTTTTCTTTCTTTTTAGTCAGGAGGGCTTTAGCTATGTGGGTTTTTTTGTGGTTCCATATGAATTTCATCAGTATTCGATCTATTTCTTTGAAGAATGTCATTGAGATTTTTATTGGAATAGTGTTGAATTCTGTAAATTGCTTTTGGTAGGACTGCCATTTTGATAATGTTAATCCTTCCAATCCATGAGCAAGGGATGTCTTTCCATTTTCTTGTGTCTTCTTCTATTTCTTTCTGCATTGCAAAAATTAAAGGGGGACTCATGGTAACAGAATGATAGCTCAATAAAGCTATTTTTAAAAACAGTCATAGAAAACATATAGACAAATGGGCTGACTGTGTTCCAATAAACATTATTTACAAAAACAGTTGGATTTGGTCCATGGGCCGTAGTTTGCTGAACCCTGTGTTAGACTATGAGATTCACATTGTCAGGGCTGTGCCTCAATTATAATCTGTCTCCAGGACCAGTACGATAGCTGTCAAACCAGCACTTGCTAAATATTTGCTGAGTAAAAGAATTAAAAGCTTTGTTTAAACAAAAACAACCCAGTCAAAAAATGGGCAGAAGAGCTAAAAGACACTTCTCCAAAGAAGAAATGCAAATGACCAACAGGCATATGAAAAAATGTTCAATGTTACTTATCAGGCAAATGCAAATCAAAACTACACTGAGATACCACCTCATACTGATAAGAATGGCCCATATTAAAAAAACTGGAAACAACAAATGCTGGTGAGGATGTGGAGGAAAAGGAACCCTTTTACACTGCTGGTAGGAATGCAAACTGGTCCAACCACTATGGAAAGCTGTGTGGAAAAATGGATCTACCATGTGACCCAGCTATTCCACTCCTAGGAATCTACCCAAAGGACACGAAAACACTAATTTGAAAGGAAACCTGCACTCCTATGTTTATAGCAGCACTATTCACAATGACTAAAGTATGGAAATGTCCAAAACAGATGAATGGATCAAGAAGATGTATTTACACAATGGAATACTACTCAGCAATCAAAAAAGATAAACTCATACCCTTTGCAACAACTTGGATTGAGATGGAAGGGATTACACTAAGAAAATAAGTCAGAAAGAAAAAGAAAAATTCCAGATGATTTCACTTATAGAAGGAATATAGGGAAATTGAACAAAGGGTCAGGAAAAAGACAAAACTTGCAAACTGACCATAGATCTGAGGCCTACAACAGGAGTGGGGAAGGGAGAGGGGTCAAAACAGGGGAGGGAAGAGCACATGCTGATGGGTCACAGGTGCTATTGGTAGTGGGAGAACTATGGGGACTACACCTGGGGGGAGAAATCAAATATTGTACAAAAATGAACAACAATGTTAGAAAATAAACTTAAAATTGAAAAACAGAGCTTTATTTGTTCAACATGGGGCTTTGGCAATAGAGAGTATGTTGGTGATGTTCTCTCTGGCCCCTGCAGAAAGCCACAGCCAGTTTTCTGCTCCTGGACTTGGCTTTTCTAAGCCTTACAACCACTTATCTTTATGTCAATTCTCTAGTCTCTTGGCCTCCAGAAACAGTGACC
>PVIJ01025139.1:0-11135 GCA_004024925.1 Scalopus aquaticus
AGTGGGATTGCTGGGTCGTATGGAAGCTCCATGTTTAGCAGTCTGAAAAAAAAAAAAAAGACACATCATAGCAGGATGGATCAAAAAACAGAACCCAACCTTCTTCTTCCTACAGGAAACACATTTAATTGCAAAAGATAAACAGAGATTAATAGTTAAAGGATGGAAAACAATCCTACAAGCAAATGGACCAAAAAAGAAGGCAGGAACAGCTATACTTGTTTCAGATAAAATAGACTTCAAACTTAAGAAGGTAAAAAGAGACACAGCTGGTCACTACATCATGATGAAGGGGACAATAAAACAGGAGGATATAACAATCATCAACATATACTCCCCAAATGAAGGAGCACCAAAATATATCAGACAATTATTATCATCCCTGAAAACAGACATTAAAGAAAATACATACATAGTAGGAGACTTCAACACTCCACTTTCTCTATTGGACAGATCAAGAAGACAAAAAGTAACCAAGAACATTAAAGCTCTAAATAAAGACTTAGACCACATGGGATTAACAGATATCTATCAATCACTTCACCCCCGAAAAATTGAATACACATTTTTCTCAAGTGCACATGGAACATACTCCAGGATCGATCACATATTAGACCACAAAACAAACCTTAACAGATGCACTAAGATCAAAATCGTAACAGCATTCTTATCCAATCATAAAGGAGTCAAACTAGAAATAAACCATAAAAAGAAAAAAAGAAACCCTCTTATTCATGGAGACTGAAGCCCACATTACTGGAAAACCAATGGATCAACAAAGAGATTAAAAAAGAAATTAAAAATATCTAGAACTGAATAACAATGAGGACACAACTTTCCAGAACGTCTGGGTGACAGCAAAAGTAGTAATAAGAGGAAAATATATAGTATTGCAAGCTTACGTCAAGAAACAAGAAACAACCCAAAGAAACAAATTTAATCTCACACCTCAAAGAACTAGAAAATGAACAAAAAAAAAGCCAGTTTAAGAAAGGAAATAATAAAAATCAAAGCAGAAATAAACGAAATGGAAATAAAAAAAACAATCCAGAAGATCAACGAAACCAAAAGCTGGTTCTTTGAAAAAATAAAGTAGACAAACCACGAGCCAGGTTCACAAAGAAAAAACGAGAGAAAACACAAATAGGATCATGAATGAAAAAGGGGAAATCACAATGGACACAGCAAAAATCAAAAAAATAATCAGAGATTACTATAAATAGCTATACTGAAACAAGTACAACAACCTAGAGGATATGGACAAATTCATAGAACTATACAATCACCCAAAACAAGACAAAGAAGATACAGAACACCTAAACAGACAAATCACAAGTAGTGAAATTGAAACAGTAATTAAAAACCTCCCCCAAAACAAAAGCCCAGAATCAGATGGTTTCACAACAAATTCTACCAAACATTCAAAAACGAAATAGTACCTATATTACACAAACTCTTTCAAAATATCGAGAAGGAAGGAGTACTACCAAACACATTCTATAAAGGAAATATTACTCTAATACCAAAACCAGACAAAGATAACACAAAAAAAGAAAACTACAGACCAATCTCCCTAATAAATACTGATGCAAAAATATTTAACAAAATCTTGGCCAACAGGATCCAACAATGCATTCAAAAGATAATACACCACGACAAGTGGGATTTATTCCAGGGACACAAGGATGGTTTAACATCCAAAAATCAATCAGTGTAATCCAACACATAAACATAAAGAAAAATAAAGACCATACGATCCCATCAATAGATGCTGAGAAAGCATTTGAAAAAGTGCAACATCCATTTATGATAAAAGCCCTTGAAATCCCTGGGATAGAAGGAACATACCTCAACATAATAAAAGCCATATACAACAAACCCACAGCCAACAATATCCTCAATGTTGAGAAGCTGAAGGCCTTTCCCCTAAGATCAGGAACAAGGCAAGGATGTCCTCTCTCACCAATGCTTTTCAATGTAATACTGGAAGTCCTAGCCGGAGCAGTAAGACAAGAGAAAGACATTCAAGGAATCCAAATAGGAAAAGAAGAAATTAAGCTGTCTGTGTTTGCAGACGATATGATAATATATATACAAAGCCCTAAAAACTCCATAGAAAAGCTAGTCAAAATTATAGACCAGTTCAGTAAAGTAGCAGGATACAAAATCAATGCACAGAAATCAGTAGCCTTCCTATATGCAAACACCCAATCTGAAGAAGAAGAAATTAAGAAATCCATCCCCTTCAAAATTGAAACCAAAAATTCAAATACCTGGGAATAAATCTAACAAAAGATGTAAAAGACTTATGCAGAGAAAACTATAAAACACTGTTGAAAGAAATACAAGAAGACACAAGAAAATGGAAAGACATCCCCTGCGCATGGATTGGAAGGATTAACATTATCAAAATGGCAATCCTCCCAAAAGCAATTTACAGATACAACGCTATTCCAATAAAAATCTCAAAGACATTCTTCAAAGAAATAGATTGACTACTGATGAAATTCATATGGAACCACAAAAAGCCCCACATAGCTAAAGCCCTCCTGACTAAAAAGAAAGAAAACAGAGGAATTTCACTCCCTGATTTCAAACTATACTACAAAGCTGTAATAACTAAAATAGCATGGTACTGGAACAAAAACAGACACAAAGACCAATGGAACCGAATAGAATACCCAGAATTAAAGCTGCATATCTATGAACAACTAATCTTTGACAAAGGAGCAAAGAAAATGCAGTGGAACAAGGACAGTCTATTCAATAAATGGTGCTGGGAAAACTGGACAGCCGCATGCAAAAAAGTGGAGCTAGACTACTGCCTCACACCCTGCACAAAAACCAACTCAAAATGGATAAAAGACCTAGACGTAAGACCTGAAACCATAAAATTTATAGAAGAAAATATAGGCAAAACCCTACACGACATACATCTCAGCAAAATCTTTAAAGACACATCCCCCAAAGCGAAGCAAGTGAAGGACAAGATAAACAGGTGGGATTACATCAAAATAAAAAGCTTCTGTACAGCAAAAGAGACATTCACCAAAACTAACAGACACCCTACCAACTGGGAAAAGATCTTTGCACACAATACATCCGATAAAGGACTGATAACAAAAATTTACAAGGAACTTACACAACTCAACAAAAACAAATAACCCAATCAAAAAATGGGCAGAAGAGCTCAAAAGACACTTCTCCAAAGAAGAAAAGCAAATGGCCAACAGATACATGAAAAAATGTTCAACATCACTTATAATCAAGGAGATGCAAATCAAAACCACTATGAGATACCACCTCACACCTGTGAGGATGGCACACATTAAAAATATAGGCAATAACAAATGCTGGAAAGGATGTGGAGAAAAAGGAACTCTTCTATACTGCTGGTAGGAATGTGAACTGGTCCAATCACTATGGAAAGCTGTATGGCGATTCCTCAAACTGCTCAACATGGAGCTTCCATATGACCCAGCAATATCACTTTTGGGAATCTACCGAAAGACACAAAAACACTAATCCAAAAGGATACATGCACCCGTATGTTCATTGCGGCACTGTTCACAATAGCAAAGGTATGGAAACAACCCAGATGTCCAAGAATAGATGATTGGATCAAGAAGATGTGGTACATATACACAATGGAATACTACTCAGCATTCAAAGAAGATAAACACATGCAATTTGCAGCGACATGGATGGAATTAGAGGGGATCATACTCAGCAAAACAAGACAGAAAGGAGAGAAAAATATCCAATGGTTTCACTTATAACAGGACTATAGGGAAACCAAATAGGAGAGACACTTGGGGGGGTGGGGGTGGGGGACGATAAGGGCACAAAATGGAGTAGAAAAGGACACAAAGGACCTCGGAGATGGATCACGGGTGAATTGGTGGTGGGTTACCCAAGGGGAATACAAAATGTAAAAGACATAAATAACAATAAAAAATATATTTTAAAAATAAATAAAATAAAATCTCATCATCCTACTTTGTGATGGGCTCTCTCTCCCAGAGGTGCTGGGCAGATGTGCCCATTTTCCCAGCTTTTATCTTAGATTTTCTCCTTTACCTCCCCTGTCTAAGTCTTATTAATTCTCTCAGAATTTATTGTCCTTGCTTATTTAGCCCTCCTGGGTTTCTGACTTCAAGTTTTGGTTAGCACCTCTTAGAATTTACCGTCCTTATCTCAAAAGCCTCTTTAACTCTCCCAAAGGCCCTGCATGTACTGTCCCTGAAGCTGCCTACTTAAACCAACTTGCCCTGAGACACAAAGGGTGTGTACATTTCTGTGTAAAAATATCAACCTTTGTGGATCACAAGACTTTCTCCTTTGAACACTCAGTTCTCTAATCCTCTCAAATTTCTAGACTCCTACATCCCCACAGTTTCAAAGAAAAGGAGTAAAAGATGGAGGCTTTACAACACAGGCTGTAGAATAATCGAGTTTAATGAGCAGTATGTTTGGCTTATGTGTCTTTTTCTTGAACATTTTTCTTAAGTCATAAACTTAAAGACAATCTGGATATACAGTACAATGAATGTTCATAGTAGTAGATTCACCCATTGAGTGTTTGCACTTTCCCTAGACAAATAAATTGTATAGTGAATTGTTTGAGGGCAAGTTGAAAACACATAAAAAGACATGATGCTTGACCTTAAAATACCTGTTAATCCATCTCCTAAAGATAGACATTTTACTCCAATCCTGGATTTACTACTATTGTGGATTTCCATGATACTATTATTTCACCCAAGAAAATGAAAGACACTGGCATCTTATTTACTTTGTGTAAAAATGAAACTACTCCACATTGTTCCAAAATTTGGTTTTGGTTGTTTTTGGATCTAGGACTCAACCAAGATTCATTAATGGAAATTGTGCCTTTTAGTCTTTTTTCTCATAGAACACCTGCTATTATTAGTATTTTATATTGGCTTTTGAGGAGTGACAGCTGTTCTTTCTGGAAGTCATACATTTTCATATTTCCAATTTTGTTTTCACAGTGTATTTAAATGTTTCTTCCATTTCTTGTGGTTTCTGCCAGCTTTCAATTGGGTCCATAATAGAGGTTGAACACTTTGTGTCTGATGTGTTCATCTAGTAAGTTTGGTTGACCCTTGAATAATACGCATCTGAATTGCCAGGTCCAGGTTCAATTACATAGGGGTCAGCACCCCTCACCCCTGTGTTGTTCAAAGGTCAGCTATCCTTGATGGCATGATGTCCTCTAGGAATTGCTCAGGTCTGACTTTGTAGTGGGTAAGCAGTCATGGCTCTGAGGGATCAAATGGACATTGGTGTCCAACAAAACAGGGTTGAGACCAAGGTGTGCAACTCTTGGAGTAGAGGTTTCAAAAGATCACATCAAAATATTCTGTGGATGAGTGTATTCTATCAGGAAGACAATTATGCTATCCCTGGGCTAGGGATGTTAAGTTTGTTTACTTAAGATAGTGATCATTAGACCATCCTATTTTAAAGATAGATCTTTTATTCTGAATTAAAATGTTATATGTCAGTGTCTTGATACTCAGGATATCTTCTTCCCCAACAATCTTGCCTCCAATTTTTTTAGCATCTGTTTTTAACCTGCAATGTTCAAACCTCTATATATATTACTTCACATTTGTGTAGGTATATTTTCAGGATAAGCTCACTTGTTTTTCTGTATCAATGGACAAATATACATTACTATTGCTGGACATTATAAGTTCCCTTCCACATCTCTTCTGCCACTTCATATTTTCTGGATTTTTTTAATGTCTAAAATTATGTCTGTTGTAAGAAATTAATTTTTGTTTTCACTTCAAGACAGTTGTTTCAAAAGGAACATCCTGTTCACTTTCATCCTGACTAAACATACTCAAATAATTTTTTGGCAGTACAGTGTTTCAGTTTCTATTACATTGTGTGCAGACATTGATTTTTATGTTGTAATAAAGTTATGAACCAAAGCATGAGTAGGATTTACCTAGTGAGGTCTTTGAGCTAGGTTTGGGTTCGCAAAGTGAGTAGGAGTTTCAGAGGAGTTCCCATCTTTGCAGATACATAGCTGACTGTGACTTATACTTAAATTTTCTATTGCAAAGTGGCTGCTCCTGCCCCAACACCCAAGCAGTTCAAGGTACACCATAATTGAGACATCTTTCTTAAACTGCAGGAAGAGAGTTGGCAAGAAGCTAACAGAGTGGTGGGAGATATTGTAGGAGGCAGGGACATGAGCAGGGGAGTGAGGTGCTTTAGGCAATTCTGTGAACCTCTCGAAACTTCTGGAATGTCATAAGTAAGAAAGTGATTTGACATCTTTCACAACTTAAATGAACCTACTAATTGCTACTTTGGGAATGGATTTCAGGAAAGATGAGCATGAAAGTATGGAGTCATGATAGAGTCTAACAAGGGAAAAGTTTAAAACATGGTAACTTTGATGTAGATGATTGTTATGGAAAGGAAAATGAAATTATTTAAGAGTTTTGAAGAAGCTAGGTGGCAGTAGGATTTCCTGCTGACTGGCAACTGGAGGCAGCACTTGTTTCTAGACCCCACATACAATTTCTATCCACGCCTTCTTGAAGCCAGCTAGCATAGTGTCTCAACTAAAGACAAGCTCAACCCTCCCTAAAAGAACTCCTCCTGATTAAGTCAGGCCCTTCAGTGTAATTTCTTTATTGATAAACTGATGTCAACCTGATTTTGTGTAGGTCACCACTGAGTTCAAATTCAAGTCATTCAGCATCGCGGCAGTCACCCCCTCATCCACAAGCTGATACAGTAAGTGCAAACTGGTGAGTGTGCCATGTCAATTAGTTGGCTCATTCAGTGTTATATTCCACACCTCCTGGTCTGACAACCTTAGAATCCATCCTCACATATTCTCTGGTTTCTTCTGATGTATATTTGCAGTGATTGATTTATTTTGTTATGTAAACTCTTTTCTCCTGTCTTATTAGATATCTCTTTGTATTTTGAACTAATAGTGAGTCTAGAGGCAACAGCAGTTGATTGTGGTGAGTCTCGAGAAAGCATTACTTCCCAGGTGAGATCATCTCATCTGCAGCTGAGATTATTTCAAGAATGTCAGCACAGGAGAGCTGGGGGTGCCCTCCAGCAGAGCCACTCATGCCCCAGTAGGCCCCTCCCCAAAACCAGGAGCTGCAGGGTAGGGGTTACTCCTCTTATACTAGGATCACAGATTTTGTTTAAAGTCTTGTGACATGATCTGTGACAGCTAAGTGCTTAAGGGTGTTTGTGTGGATAGGCTGGTGATAGGGATGATTCTTGCCTCAAACAGGACAGAATGGTGTGTGGTTTAAGATTTATGAATTGATTGTGTCTGGAATTTTCCATGTAATATGTTCATGCTGTGTTTTATGAAACTAGGGAAAATAAAACCAGGCATAAGGGGATCGCTTTATTCTGAGTTCTTTTTGTAAATCTTTAAAGTTCTTAGTCTCATCTTTTTGGTCAGATGTAGAAAACCCAGTAATTCATTTCTTTTTCTTCCATCCTATTGCCTAGGAACCAACAGAATATATGTCCTGTGTGTGTCTGTGTAGGATCCATTATTTTCTCACCTGTATGATTGTTTTCTCTTCTCATTTATGAATTGATAATGTAAACGATTCCTTTCTTACCTATCTTGCTCCATGTACTGGGATCGTTCATTCCCAGTACGTTTTCTGTATATGTATTGCTCCCTTTATGGTGTCTAGCACAGGGAAATAACTTCATCATTATTCACTGAGAGAATAAAAGACTAAGCCAAACAAAATTCAGAGGTGCCCCAGAGCTTCAAAATTCTATCATCCATCAAGGAGAGCTCTTAGGATGTAGAGCTGATAAAGTATTTCATTGTTCTTTATGTACCCTCTTGCAGTCTACACCAGTGCTGTCCCATAAATATAATGTGTATAGGTTGTGTAGCTATAAAAGTTGTTCCAATATCCACAATAACTGAAAATAAAAAATGCAAAGTTATATTTCTAATACTGTATTTCATTTTATCCTATTTATATGGAAACATTTAAGTTTCTAATTAACATAACAAGATGTGATATTTTATGCTATTTTCTTCATTCATAGTGTTCACCAGACACTAGTAAATTTTTATCAGATATGCTTGATTTGTGTTTAGATCATAAAATACTTACAGTTGAAAAAGTAGGCTCAAACATATAAAGAGCTATAAGCACCTCATGAGATAGATGACAAATTAGCATTTGTTGACTAATGTTAAAGCGTAGTATTCCAGATAACCACATTTACATAAGGGTGGGTCCACTTATGTCCATTAGATGCCCTGCAATTGTTAGTTCAAGGAAAGGAGTGTTCAGCCATATTTCACCATCAGCCTTGCAGGATAACCGCCTGTGCTTTGGCCCACAATATGTCCTTGTTAATGTCCGTTTTCAGGATTCTGCTTTCAGTTCTGCCAACACAGTATGATTTTTGTCTGGGACTGAGCAGTCATGTTAGTTTTTCATGTAGGAAGGATGGAGGTGGGCCAGAGAATACTATAACCTAAATCAGCTCCTGATATGTTTGGATGCGTTCGATTCGCCCCATAATCTACTTAAATTTCTTTATTGCCTCCACAAATGAAAAGTCACATTAAGACAAGGATTAAATTTCCTTACTTGTAAAATGATGAGCAGCAAGGTTTAGCATCCCTTTCTCTAGCTGCAGGAGAGAGTATTACCCTAGCATTACATGGCAGTAACATGTATTTGTGTGAGATTTCTTGAACATGCCAAGATAATTCGGGAGTTTCAAGCTAGAATGTAATGAGTGTGGGAATTAAGGTCATCTCCAGGTAACCAGTCATGCTTGTTAATTCTCCTCCAGGCCTTCTTCCTAAAGTTCCTTTCTACACCTGAGGAAAAGATGGAGTCAGAAAGGATGGTGACTGATAATTTGACAAATTGTTTTTCAGGTAAGCAGAAAGTGTGCTCTTTTAAAAATCCACTTAACATATCCCCTGGGTAGGCACATCCTTCCACGTAAATCTCTCCAGATTTCTTTAAGAAGTAAAGCCATTCAGGGGCCCCTTTGGTGGCCTAGGGATTAAGTCTCAGTGCTACCACTGCACGCACTGAGGTCAATCCTGGGGCCAGGGAGCTAACCCACATGGCGCAGCAGACTTCTCCTATCTCACCCTCTGCTCTCATCAGCAGTGTATTTCAGTAGATCCACCTGTTCTGTTCCTCACTCTGTCTCTGGTGAATCCTCTCACCACCACCACCTCCCACCCCAATTGTGGTCTGCGTCCCAGTTCTTCTATGCAAAAATAAATAAGTAAAATCTTTTTTAAATAAATTTTATTTAAAAAGAAGTTAAGCCATTCAAGGGCTAAATCCCTGTTGAATTTCCTTCAACCTAAACACTTTCATATTGGTGAAAGATTACACTGAGTAATTTCAGTATTTCAATCATTACTTTCTATTACTGTCTCATTGGTTACCTCATATTTTTTATTTTACTGGGTGCTGCAGTATAGTAAGGAAAATGTGCAATTTTAAGTAATTAATTTATTCATTAGCCTTTAAAAAGGTCTGTAATTTGATTAGGATTATTTTGTAAGAGAAAAGTAAGGTGAAATTCTTTTGTTATTGTTACGAGTTCATGTTCTTTCCTGGCTCCACTAGAGACATTTCTGAAGCATATTGACCATGCGTGAGTACAGACACAAGAGTCTCTAGGACCACTGCACCCTGGGCAAATAATGAGAAATATGGATACCCTCTGTTACAACTGGGTGTCCCATGCTCATCCGGTGAGTATGTTGAAGATAATACCTGACTGAAGCCAGCATGTGTGTGATGGCTTAGGACTCAGTGAGCTTTCCTGATGTGGCTATGAGCTTTACCCAAGATGAGTGGAATTCACTGGACTCATCTCAGAGAGACCTATATAGAGATGTGATGCTGGAGAACTATAAGAACCTGATACAGCAGGTAAGGCTGCCATCATTTCTGTAGTTTCTTATGCAAGAGATGAATATATATGCTTATCGTGCTCCAGCCTGGGTGAGGTCTAACCTGAATACATGGGAAGTAACATACATTCCTTCATACTTTAAAGTGTTTTAATCTGGGGTGATTTCTATAGAATGTGGCACTAGGATCAATCCATCACTTTCTTTCTTAAGTGTATGTTCTCAAAATTCACCTTATGACTTGGTGAATGAAACTCTAGTATTGAGACCCACCAATTTTAAGTGTTTTTATATAAACATTGGACATAATTCTACTACATAATAAAGTTTGACAACCCATGGTTTAATTATTTCTATGTGAGAACTGTCATTTCTTTTACACTTCCTTTATTTCATATTTAAATAAAAGTCTAGATGCTGTATAAGTGTGTCTGTAAGTCAATATTTGGGTTTCAGGGCTCAAAGATAAATAATCTCTTTGTGGCACAGATATAGTGTGTATTTGCTTCCTCATTTCTTTGAAATAATTGTACTACTTTTACTAGAAATATAAGATATATTTCCTAGAAATAAAAGATTTTTGTCATTGTTTACTGGGGTATTTTCCATTAATAAAAATCTTTCCAGCATCCCTTGTTCATGGATTGGAAGGATTAACATTATCAAAATGGCAATCCTACCAAAAGCAATTTACAGATTCAATGCTATTCCAATAAAAATCTCAATGACATTCTTCAAAGAAATAGATCGACTACCGATGAAATTCATATGGGACCACAAAAAAACCTCGCATAGCTAAAGCCCTACTAACTAAAAAGAAAGAAAACAGAGGAATTTCACTCCCTGATTTCAAACTATATTACAAAGCCATAATAATTAAAACAGCATGGTACTGGAACAAAAACAGACAGAAAGGCCAATGGAACCGAATAGAATACCCAGAATTAAAGCCGCATATCTATGAACAACTAATCTTTGACAAAGGAGCATAGAAAATGCAGTGGAACAAGGACAGTCTATTCAATAAATGGTGCTGGGAAAACTGGATAGCCACATGCAAAAAAATGAAGCTAGACTACTACCTCACACCCTGCACAAAAGTCAACTCAAAATGGATAAAAGACCTGGATGTAAGACCTGAAACCATAAAATGTATAGAAGAAAATATAGGCAAAACTCTACACGACAT
>PVIJ01025140.1:0-11133 GCA_004024925.1 Scalopus aquaticus
GGGGGCAGCCATGGGGATGCAGGCTGTGCCCACCCCCTCCTGCCCCCAGACTCGCGGGAGCCCGAGGGACAAGACAGGCCCGGCCCCGCGCGCCCGACTCACTCCCAGAACTCGATGACTGGGGACCGGCGGTCGGCAAGCTGGTCACACGTGAGGTTGGCCAGGCTGGCGTTGGCACAGTCTTCGTGGCGGAAGATCTCCACGCAGTCGGGAGTGTTCCAGGCGTGGCCGCACGTGGCCCAGGGCAACGTGGTGGTGAAGGACTTCACCAGGTAGTAGAAGCCCCAGGCCAGCACCATGATGTAGTAGGTGTTGCAGTAGAAGACGATCACCATGGAGGCGTAGCCTAGGCCTGGGGGACCGACGGGCTGCGTGTCAGTGGCCCGCTCCGCCCCCGTCGCCGGCCACCTGCCAGGGGCCGCCCGTGCTCCCCGCGTCTGCCCTCCCCCCAGCCCCCCTCGGTCTTGCTCTGGAGACTTCTCCGCACTCCCGCCACCAGCATCCCAGTGCTGGGTGACCCCGGTCTGCGCCCGCATCAGCCTCGGCTCCTTGCTTCCCCCCACGCCGCCCTCCATCCTCCCGACTCCAGGCAGAGTCCCTCGGGTCCTGCCCCCATCCGAGCACCAAGTGCCGTCGCTGCCCAGCCCGCGAGCGCGTCCCGTCCCGCCCCGTCCCGCCCCGTCGGCTCCCATGGCCGGCACGGCCACCCCGCCCCCGGCTGGTACTGCGCCCTCTGGGGAGCCTCTCGGCGGGCAGCCTCTCTGGGCCCAGCCCCGTGCGACCACCTCCCAGGGCTCGAGGGACGGCGCCCGCTCGGGAGGGGCTCTCAGGCGCCCTTTGCCTTCGGCCCGTCCCTTCAGACCCTGAACTTGTGGCTACGGGCCGCCAGCCACTCTCGCTCGCCTCGGTGGGCCCTGGGCACTTGCGGGCCTGTCCCTGCCCTGGAATTCCCCCGGGGCCCTCCCCCGCCAGCTCCCCAACGTCATGGGGTGGTCCGTGTGTCCTCCGGGGCTCCCTTTGTAACTAGGGGGGCCATCATGGGGTCTCAGTCCTGTGCTCAGACAGATTTTCAGGTGGAGCCCAGCCTGACCCAAGACACGGGAGAAGGGAAGGGTCCCTGAGGGGCTGGCGGGGCTGCTTACCTTTAAACAGGGGGCAGATGTTCCAGACGTTGATGCTGCCGGCCTTCATGAACTGGCCCAGTGAGATCTCCAAGAAGAAAATGGGGATCCCTCCCACCAGGGCAATCAGGACGTAGGGAATGAGGAACACACCTGGGGAGGAAGCGCGGGCTCAGGGCGCAGCTGGGCCTCGGCCTCCAGCGCGGTCCCGGAGGCTGCAGGCTCGGGACAGGCGCCCAGCCCGGGGCGGACTCGACCCGAAGCCCCAGTGGCCAGCGCAGCCTCCAGAAGCACGGGAGGCCGGGTGGAGCCAGCCTCCAGCTCCACCCGGCTCCACCAGCACTTCCCGGCGGTGAATCAGTGCCACTGACTCAGAGGCCCAAGGTGAAAACACGTGGGGGGAGCCGAGTGTGGGGGGGCAGCCCGAGCCCCTCGAGCCGTGCTCCCTGGGCCGGGGGCTGTGCCCATAAGGTTCCCAGGCGCACGGTCACCTGGCAGGACCTCAGGGGTGGAGGAGACACGTGCGTGCACACAGGCTGCCCCTCGTGTCGCAGTCCCCGTTTGCCAGCGAGGAGGAGCGGGAGGCCAGTGTGTGCCAGTGCGCCTGTGTGCGTGCCATGGCCGGGGCTCAGGCCTGGGGCCTGGCCAGCTGGGGCAAGGGCAGGCAGCCCCTGCCTTTCCTGCACCCAGACATTTGCCGGGTACAGGCAAGAGGGTGGGTGGAGGGTGGGTGCCTGGGATGTGGGGGTGAAGATCTGTGTGAGCAGGAACAGGGAGAGACTAGGTGGGGGAGAGGTGGGCGCGTGCAGAGAACCCTGGTGAGCTGGCTCTGGAGGTGGCGGGCAGGGCAGGGTGGGCCAGAGGCAGGCCTAGGCCAGGAGGCTGGGGGCAGCCGAGCCTCAGCACCTCCTTGCGGGGACCCTGGCCCTCGCCTCCGGCCCAGTTCTCCGATACTCGGAAGCCGGGCTTGCCTGCAGCTTGTCCTGGCCCCAGCATCCTCTCGCGTGTGACCTTGGGCTGAGGCCTTCGCTCTCGGCCTCAGTTTCCCACCCCTTACCCGCTCATAGAGGCCTCCCCCCTCAAGCTCAGGGCTGCTCCGCAGTCACAGGGCACATGCGTGCCCGTCGCCACTGCCAAGCTGGGCGGGTGGGTGGGCGCGGGTGTGCAGGCCGTGGGTCCAGTGGCGGCGCCAGGCAGGCCAGGCCGCAGGCTTCCCGAGCGTTCCAGGCCCGGCTAGCGGGCAGGGGGAGGGCAGGGGGAGGGACAGAGTGGCCCATTGTGTGTGTGTGTGTTCGTGTGTGCACACGTGGGGGGCCCACACAATGTGCCACTTGTGTGCGGATGGCGGGGGCAGCCAGGGCTCCTCACCTCTGGGAGGCCCCCCAGGAGGCCAGCCTCCCCTGGCCTACCTCAGTGGCCAATCAGTACCCGGCCCAGGTCCGGGTGTCCGGGGTGGGGGTGCCGCCCGCAGCTTCGGTCGGAGGCGCCGGCCCCCTCCCCACCACGCTTCCAGGCACATGACCAGCGTGGGGGGCGGGGAGGCGCGGGTCGGGAACGGGGCGGCCCGGCCCGCTGCCCCCCCACCCCGGACTTCGCCCGCCCGTCCGCCGCGGGCAGGGGAGGGGGCCGCGCACGGGCTCACCTCCGCCGTTCTTGTAGCACAGGTAGGGGAAGCGCCACACGTTGCCCAGGCCCACGGCGAAGCCCACGCACGACATGATGAAGTCCATCTGGCGCGTCCAGGTCTCGCGCGGCGGCACGGCCAGACGGCCGCCGGGCGCCCCCAGGCCCGGGGGGCCGTCGCCCTTGGCGGGGGCCCCGTCGGGCCCGGGCGCGATCAGGGGGCCCTTCTTCTCGTCGCCGGACACGCTGTAGATGCCGTTCTCGGCGCTCTTCTTCGCCATGGCCCAGGCGGGCGCTGCGGCCGGCGGGCGGGCGGGCGGGCGGGCGGGCGGGGGTGGGGGGGCGCCGGCGGCACCGGGGGGGCCCCGAAGGCGCGGGCCCGCCCGGGGGCCTCGGGGCGGCCGGGCCGGGGGTCGAGGCGGCGGGCGGGCGGGGCGCGGGGCGGCGGGGGCGTCGCGGTCAGAAGCAGTCCACGAAGCACTTGAAAGTGAGCCTGAAGAATCTCATGTGTGTCGGGGGCCCGGGGGTGCGCGGGCGACGGCGGGGCCCGGCCGGGCGGCGGCGGCGGCTCCCGAGGCTCCTGCCCGCGGCTCGGGCGGCGGCGGCGGCGACGGGCCGGATCCGCGGCTCAGCCTAGCGGGGCGCGGGCGGCATCGGGCGCCCAGGGCAGGGTCGGCCAGCGGCGGCCGCAGCCGGCCCCGCGCCCGCGCCCCCCGCCCCGCGGCGGCGGCCCGGCTCACCCGAGGTTGCGGCGGCGGCGGCGGCCCGGGCGCGCCTCGCCCCCTCCTTCCCGGCGGCGGCGGCTCCAGCCGCTCTCGGGCCGCGCGGGTTCTGCGACTCGCCCGCGCTCGACCGTCCCTCTCCTCCCCGGCCGACCGGCCGCCGCTTAAGAACCGACTCCCGGTGATGTCACTGGCGCCCCACCCCCACCGCCACCCGGCGCCCCTCCCCCTCCCGGCCCGCCCGTCACTCCGCCCACCGCCGCCCGCCCTCCTCCGACCGAGACGCCGCTCCGGCGGGGAGCGGGATGGCGGCTACCTGGGGCGCGGGCGGCGCCCCCGAGCCGACCCTCACCGGGCCGCGCCCGCCAGCGGCCGGAGGCGCCTGCCCCGGCGGCCCGCAGCCACCCTGGCGGTCGCCGCCCGCCTGCCTCTCCCTCCAGCCGGCGGGTCCCGACCCATCTCTGGCTCCCAGCGCGGGGGGCAGGGCGGGCGCCGGCCGAGTTGAGCGCCCAGGCCAGCCGGCGCCCCCGCCCCCGCCTGCGCCCAGCCGAGAGCAGGTGGCTCTGGCTCCCGCAGGCCCGGCCCCTGCGGCCCGGGAAAGGTTAGGGTGCGGACCCTGCATGCAGGTGGGCCCGGCCCTCACCACAGGTACCTCCCTGCCTCCCCCTGGCGTTGGGCCTTCCACCCAGGGCTCGGCCGGGCAGCTGAAGGTCAGGTTCCCAGCCCTTGCCGGTCGGGCCTCTGCCCGTCCCCGAGGGGACAGAGGGGCACCTCATGGCCACAGCGGACAGGGTCTTTGTGACCCCGCCGCCCCCCCTCGGCCCAGCCAGGAGCCGGGCAGGAGTAGGGCAAGGCTGCCCCCTGGTGCCTGGCAGGTGCACAGACCCTTCCCAAAGGCCTCAGCTGGGAGGTCCCAGTTCCCCACCATTGGGAGTCTCCCCAGGGACCTCCAGGCCTCCCCAGCAAGAGCAAGGTTGCTCGGCAGCCTCCCCAGCGTCAGCCGAGCAGCTTGTTTGGAATTTTCCAGGGCGAGAGCAGCTGCGGGGTGGGGACGGAAGGGGTCATTGTTCGCGCCTTGCGCGGGGCAGGGCGCCCCTCCCTGCCCCAGGCTCCAGCCCACAGCCCGCAGATAGCTCACCCCGCTAAGCTGAACCCTCAGCCCTCCGCAGCTTTGGGAAGAAAAACCTGAGCCAGATCAAGCCTGCTGGGTGAGGGAGGGGCAGCCTCTCCGCCCAGGCTGGCAGAGATGCTGCGGGGAGGGGGAGGCGCCCGCCCGGGGCGCGAGGCCCCCGCCACGTGGCAGGGTCTCCGCTGGCCGTCAGAGGACTCTGACTTGAGCCTCCTCCGGCCCAGCCTGGGGCTGCAGTTGGCTGCTGGAGACAAAGAAGCCACAGAGAACAGATGACCCCTAGGTGGCCTGGACCAAGGGGGAAGAGACCCTGCACTCACGGGAGAGCAAAAGTCTGGGGGCCGGGGCAGCCAGCAAGAGGACCGTGTGCCCTCCCCCCCCCCCCCCCGCAGGACGAGAGGTGGCGGGCTGGCAGGGCTGGCAGGGCGCGGGGGTGGCCACACACCTTCAGGAGGGGCAGGGAGGGAGGAGGCCCTCTGGGGGAATTTAAGATCTTGCAGGCCTGAAGCGGGGGCAGGGCGGGGGCTGACAGGGAGCTGTCCGCCACTGCCGGGAGGGCCGGGGGTGAAGAGAGCAAGGCCGCGGGAGCCTGAGAAGGGGACTGGGAGCCGAGGTAGGAGCCGAGGGTGGGGGCCCTCCTCCGCTTGCCCTGCTGCCCTGCGCAGCCAGCCTCCAAGGCCAGGGGCAAGAACAATGGGGCGTGGGGGGGAGGGCAGCTCTTGCCGCTGTGGGTTCGGAGGCCTCTGAGGGAGCTGGCCAAAGAGCCGTGCAGGCCGAGGTGGCTGCTCAGGAGGCCTGTGTGCGCTTGGGGACCTCTGGGAGACACACCCGCCACCACGCAGCCTGCTGCCCTCCTGGGGGGGTCTCTGGTCCCGTGGCGCAGAGGGGCACCACAGGCCCCCAGAACCACCCTCTGGCTCTCCTGGGCCCCTCCGCCTCCTGCTCCTGGCGGGGCCCCTTTTGCTTCTCTTCATCACACCAGTCCCGCCAAGTCCGTCTTCCCTGGGCTTTTCCAGAGCTGGAGAGAAAATGAAATTCTTCTCCAGCACCTGCAAGATCAGGCACGACCTGGCCCGCGGGCTCTGGGCACTGGGCGAGCAGCTTCCAGAGGTCCCTCCCCTCGGCCTGGCCTGCTCCGCTGCTTGCTGAAACTCCCACCCCGCCCCCCACCCCACCCAGGCCGTCCTGCTGGACCCAGCTCAGCTGCCACCCAACCGGGCTCACACTCGGGGGCTGGAGGCTGGCTCGGGGGGCCTCCCCTGCGGGTCTTCTCTAACCCTGACACCTCCTCCCTCCGGCCTCTTGCTCCCGCCTGGGCAGGGTGGGCTTCTGCGGCACCCCAAGTGCACCAACTCAGCCTCAACCCCACGAAGAGGCTGGAGCTTCCTGGGTGGGAGCGGCAGGCCAGGGCAGTGGCGGGGGTGGCAGAGCTGGGCAGGTTGGTGTCGCCGCCTGGAGGTGTTCCCCAGGCCCCTCTCCCCCTGCGGGCAGCACTGCTCTTGAGCAGCGCCCCCAGGACCTGCGGGCCTCACATCTGAGAGCCGCCAGGCTGACTTTCCTCACAGGCAGGAGGGGCTGGGGCGCCCCGAGCGGGGACAGCCTTTCAGAGCCCAGTTAGTGCGGGGGCGGGGGGGGGGGCTGGGGGAGGGGCTGAGGGGGAGGAGGGCCCAGGAGGGGGGTGAGCTGGAGCATCCCATTGTCCATGGGGCCTGGGGATCTGGACTGGGACTCGGACCAGTGCCCCAGGGTGGCCCCGGGGGTTTGAGGTGGCGAGTGGGATGGATGGGAGGGCAGCCCAGGGTGGGCCGACGGGCTATCCCCAGGGGCCCGCAGCTGCTGGGGCTGGGTGGGGGTCCGCCTCTGGCAGCTGCAGGCACGAGCAGCTTTGGAGTGAGAAGAGGCTGGGAACAAAGGGAGGGCCGGAGCCACCTTGAAGGGCTTTTGTGTTTCCAGGCGGTCCAGAGGGGAGGGGCGGCCTGTCCAGCAGCCCTGCGCATCCGCACAGACGCCCCTGCCCAGGGCATTCGCCCATGTGCTTCTGGGATGCTTTTTGCAGAACTTGAGGGCTGCGGAATTTGTGTCTGGTGCTGAGACCGCTGCCGACCGGCCCTGGGGACCCCGGCCTGCCGCTCCCCCGCCCCTCTCTGGTGCATGAGTGCCTTTGCAGCTGGGGTGATTTTCTTAGAGAGAAAATGTCCTCAAAACTCCTCAAAGACTTCTCAAGTCTGTCGTAAAAGCAGATCCCTGGCCCTGGCATTCCAATCACGAGCCAGTTCCATCTAATCGTGTGGTCTCGCTTCTTTTTTAAGATTTATTTATTTATGCAGACAAGAACTGGGGTGCAGGCCGGAGGTGTGGGGGGTGAGAGGGCTCCCCAGAGACAGAGCGGGGAGCAGAACAGGCAGATGGACTGAAGTCCACTGCTGAGGGGGCAGCGGGGAGACGGGAGAGGTCTGCTGCGCCCTGTGGGAAATGCTCTGGCGGGGATCGAACTCGTGCCGCAGGGGCTGCGGACAGCTGAGACTCAAGCCCTGTGCCCCCAGGGAGGCCCTCTCCTCACTGTTTTAATTAAACTCTTTTATGAGAACGGTCTTAGATGTGCACACAAATCGCAGGGAGAGTGAGCAGAGTCCCCACACAGCCCGGCACCCGGTTCGTGGGGCACGTGGGTGGAGAATCTGCCGTCATGGTGGGTTCTTGGCCGGTCCGGCCCACAGTCTGTTCCGCCAAGCTTCCCCCGGCTTTTCCCTGGTGTCTTTGTGTCTGAGACTCCGCAGGGCCAGTGGCCGTCACGTGTCCTTCTGCTCCCCTCGGCTGCCACCGTCCTGCGGAGCGCGCTCGGAGCCGCAGCGCTGCCCCTGGCGGTCAGTGAGCGCGGCCGGGGATGCTCCGCGCACCCCCTGACTCAGCGCCGTCCCTGCGCGCCGGCTCACCTGGCTGAGGCTGTTTGCTCTTCGGGGTCCCCACCTTAAATCAGTCTCCCCCTTTCCATCCCGTCTCCTTCGGAGGGAAGTCCGTAGGCAGAGCCCACAGCCGCGGAGTGCGCCATGCTCGGGCGTCCGCTCCATCGGGATGGGCCGCACTCCTGTCTCTTCCCTCCATTAATTTATTGATTTAGCCAAGCACTTATTTTATAATAGTGGCTATTTATACTTTTGGTAATAACCCAATACTACTTTATTGATTTTGTTGCTCAAATTACCCCAGCTTTGACCACGGGGAGCCCTTTCCGCTGGCTCCGGTGTCTCCTCGTCCCCCCCACCCCGTGTGCGCATGTGCGCGTGCTCCCCTGGCGCGTGCTCCCTGTCACAGCCGTGGAATCAGCCCTTTCTCCGAGGCCCCGTTTATCTCGGGTCTAGCCCCGGCCTCGGGGAAACCGGACGCCGGAGCGAGGAGCGCGAGCGCCGCGCCCGGCGGCAGCTGGCCGGCCGCGGGCACGCGCGCACAGGTGCCTGTGGAAGCAGGCGGAGGCGCAGGGGCCGGCGCGAGTGCGCGCTTGGGAGGCCCGGCCCGCTGCGCACTGGCCACGCCAGCCTCTCCCTGCTTAGCTCCAGCCTCCCGCCCAACCCAACGCGGAGGCCTGGCTCCCACTGCCGGGCGCCCTCCGCGGGCCTCTTGCGGAAGCCCAGGCAGGAGCGGGGGCGGCGGCACCGGCCCTCGCCCTCCCGGGAGAGCAGCGTCGCGGGTCAGCGCGTGTGTGCAGTTCTGGTGCGTCCAGTCTCACAGACTCCGCTCGGCTCCGAAGCAGCGAGTCAGCCCTTTCCCCGCCCCCCTGCCGCGCAGTGCGTTGGTGCAATGGCAATACGTGTAGGTGTTCAGTCGTGGTCTGCGTGCCTCTCCGGGATGCCCAACCTCCTAAGTGACTTTTAACTGCACACATGAAGGGTCACTGCTGTCCGTGTCATAGAAAGTTCTCTGGGTTTTGGACCTCCCTGGTGGCGCAGCAGTTGAGCGCTGCGCTGTGGACTGTCGGCAGCTGCGGCTCGAGTTCGACTCCTGGCGCGGAGAGTCCCACATGGCGCGGCACCTCTCCTGCCTCGCCCGCTGCTCCCCTCGGCAGTGTGTTTCCGTCCATCTGCCTGTTCTGCTCCCCACTCTGTCTTCGGTGAACCCTCTCGCCGCCCCACGCCTCTGACCTGTACCCCAGCTTGTATGCACAAATAAATAAAGCTTTAAAAAAAAAAAAGAAAGTTCTCTGGGTTTTGACCCGTGCAGAGTGTCACATCCACCAAGACGGTGTCACACAGTCCGTTCCCGGCCCCCACCAGCCCCCGGGACTCCGCCAGCCAAATACTACCCCCTCTCACACCGACCTGGTCACCATCTCCACAGCTTGGCTTTTTCTGGAATCATGTAAGCGGAACCCTCTGCTTCGGAGCCTTTTCAGGTCAGGCCCTCTTACACAGTGACACGGCTTCTGCAGCTCGGGAGCGCGCTTCTCTTCCTCCCTGGGCACCAGGGCGCCGACCGCGTGGGCTGCAGTTTATCGCCCACTTGTCCACTGCGGGCCTCTGGGTCACTCCAAGGCTCGGCTGCTCCGAGCACCCCTGGACTGGCTTCTGTCCTCGATCAGAGTCCGCTCAGTTGGCTCAGAAGCCCTTGTGTCATCCCCCAGGGCGTGGCCCGTTACCAGGGTCCTCGTGCGCCACCTGCCGGGCGGGCATGGGCACCACCCTCGCCTGTGCTCAGCCGCCCGCCGTTTCCTCACTGGTCACCTGCCTGCCCAGACCTTCCGCCCGGGGCTTCGCCGCCTTGCTTGCTTTCCTGTGCGCAGTGCTCGGGCTTCTCTGTGCACCAGACGTGTCTTCTGCAGCCTCCCCCCGCCCCCGCTCCCCGGGCGAACCCGGAAACTTTGGACACACTCCTCCCGCCCACCGTTTGTCCTTTCCTGGACCACACTTTCCACATCGTGTCTAAAACCGTGTCACCCCGCCCGCGGGACACGGGTTTTCTGCTTCGTAGGTCTGTGGCCCGCTTAACGGTGACGATCCTCTGTAAGGGGGGCTCGGAAAAGATTTTTGAAAAGCTCCTTATTTCCGCCCCCCCCCCAACACACGGCCTGCGGCGGGCTGACAGCAGAACATCTCCTGGTGTAAGCGGGGCGAAGGGTGCAGTGGCACCCCACTGTGACTTGGGGTCTGCGGCTCTTCCCTGGGGCCAGGGGCAGCGAAAGCCTCTGGGCAAGGGCCCGTGCCCCCTCCCCGCTCCCCAGCTGGCCTCCCTTGCCGGAATTGCTCTGGAAGCAGGGACTTTTCTTGCCCCACCACACGCCCTGGGGCAGTGGCATCAGTCTCCGACGGACCCCCCCACAAGACACAGCATGGCCACCAGCCTGAGGCGGCAACAGCAGCAGGGCCAGGACGCAGTTGGTGTCGGTTCCCTCAGGTGTCTGCAGTAGCGGCACTTCTGGTCCCTGCAGGCGGCCTTCCTGCCGCTCACCTGGTGGTCGTGGTTTGGGTGGGAGTCTGGGGAAGGCCTGTTCGGTGGGTGAGCAGGGCTGTACTGGGCCCCGGCACCTTCTTCAGTGAACTTGGGGTGACAGCTGGGAGGGGTGGGGCACAGAAATGAGCAGCGCCTTCTCAGACTCACTGGGTTTGGGACAGAGGACACGTGAGAGTCCCCTGTGGGAAGGTGATTTTTAAAAATTCAGCCCTGCCTTGGGGGCCGTCTTGAAGACTGCTGTGTTGAGGAGCCACAGACCCCTGTAAAGAGAGTCAGAGGCCACTCCTGGGCTGTGCGACTCTGTGGTGAGGACAAGACAAAGAAGGCAACTTGGCAGTGGCAGATGTTCTAGAGAGTGAGGTAGAGGCAGGGAGGGCCTGTTGGAGGAGGCGACATTTGGGCGGAGACTGCACAGAGTGAGGCAGCAAGTCAGGCAGGTGTGTGAGTGAAGAGCATTGTGGACAGAGGCCCCATGGGCAAGGCCCTGGGCAGGCGCATCGGGGCTTGTTGGAGGGCGAGAGCCAGCGGTGAGGGCCTGAGCAGCGGTGGGAAAGGCGCATCAGTGACTCAGAGCCCTTAGGCCTCTGTGACTCGTGACTTGGAGAGCTGGGTTTGCAGCCCAGGGGTGAGAGGATCGCAAGAAAAGACCTGTTGTGACTCAGTGGTTGGGGAGAGAGAGTGGGTGGGGAGGCGGAGGGTGGGACCAAGGCAGTCCAGTGGGAAGCGTCATGGCGCCCAGGCTAGGGTGGCAGAGGTGGCAAAGGCCTGGCTGGGGCTGAGGAGCGAGGCTGTCATAGAGCCATGGCCTGGCCGCTGGAGGTACTAGAAGAGCCCCGAAGGCTGGGGGAAGGCCAGGAGGCATAGGGGCGAAGAGAGGTCTGGGGGATCCAGGCGACGCAAAGGCCCTGGGGCCTGTCCAGGGAGGCCGAGGGCGGTGCTCCAGCCGGCGGATGGGAGTCGCCGAGAGGAGGAAGGGGGGCGGCCCGACTCCAACTGCCTGACAGGTCGCCCTGCGGACGGCGAGCTCGGCGGCCGCCGGGGGCGCGCGGAGGGGGCGGGGCGGCGGGCGGGCGGGGGGCGGCGCGGCCACGGTGCC
>PVIJ01025141.1:0-11136 GCA_004024925.1 Scalopus aquaticus
AGAAGAAGAAGTAGAACTGTGCAAAACAGCTCACGAAGGAGATAGACTTGGTGGTGGACAGGAAGTTGGCCAACATGTTAGGGACGGTGGTGGTGACATAACATATTTCCAGGAAAGAGAAATTCCCCAAGAAGATGTACATGGGGGTGTGAAGGCGGCGGTCCCACAACACAGCACAGGCAATGGCTGCGTTCCCCATTAGGGTCAGGGTGTAGGTTATTGAGAAGAGCCCGAAGTAGAGGAGCTGCCTTTCCGGGCTGGAGGGAAAGCCCAAGAGGATAAAATGGCTCACAGAGGAGGTGGTTCCTTTGCCAGACACATTCATCATTCCTCTGGAAGGTACAGAGTTGACTTTGATAATTACACTTTATTGGAAGTTTCAGGAGAATTTACCTATTCTCCTGAAATCACCAAATTTATTTATCCTTTTTATTTTTCGATGAATAAAAAAGAGTTTATCTTAAAGCACAAAACCTGTGATGGTCTGCTGGTCCCCTATGAGTATGAATTCATTTTTACAACATGCAGATAATAATATAAATAAAAACATGGAGGAGGCAGTCATTCTAATCCTGGATGCTAGATTACCCAGAAGGAATGCAGAATATGTAACTCTGAATATCTTACTTAAAAATCTGTGTATTTCCTCATCTCTTTACCAGACAAATCAGTGTGTGTGAAATTTCTTTCTAAAACATTTTGTGAAAATAACTTATATTAGTTGTGATGTTGATAGTAATACCAGATGAAGTGCTACTCATGTAAGACACTGCAAAAGGTTCTGTCTTATTGAGATACAGTGAAAGGACCCAGGGAATATTCCTCTTTGTGCTTTTTTGTGGTATCATAAAGTGATAACCAAAAGTACTCCCGCAGGTTCTAAGAGAAAGCCTTATATATTATGACCATAACCACACATGTTTGGTCTATAAGAAATGCTTACTTTCCCTCAGGTCTCTGGACTCAGTGCCACAGTGTGGGGAAGACTCTTATGATTTGGCACCTAAAATTTTTAGCTTGAAAATTTTTATATACTCTCTTGTGACTATAATAACTAAATATGCCACTTAAGCCAACCACCCTTAAGGAAGGTAGCTGTTCTGAGTGCTATATTGTTGAATGTGACTAACTTGACCAATTTCTACAAAAACAGTTAAGTAGACAAAATCTTTTGATTTAATGTGCACTGTTTCCATATTATTTTTTTCTGGCTGATTTCTATGGCTGGTCCTTTTTCTCTTTTTTGCACTTACTTCTGGCACATTTTTATACCCTTTCTAGGCCTTTTCTATTGATAAGAACTTGAAATATGCAGTATCTTGCTTCAGTTACTCCTGTTCCTTCGACCTAGTTTGTTGTTACTGAATTAAAGCTTAACTTTCATGTATTTTGTTTTTATAAAGTCGTATTACTGGGGAACACATTTGGGAGCTGAAGCAGAAGGGCTGCTATTTGTGTATTTTCATTGCTCATGTGGCTCTGGAGACTGTATCAGGTCGGAATGCACCCTGGCCATTCAGTCATTCATTTCCCTGAACAACTACATCAATGTGAAGCTACTAGAAGAGGTTTTTTAGTCGTGGAAGACAAATTCAGCCTTGATCTGTTGTGGTTGTGTATTGCTAGTTAAAAAAGATTATTTATTTAGTATTTTTATTCTGAAGAGTTGTATGTTTTTCTGAGCTGAGGTGACAAATGAAAAGTATAGTATCTGAGAAAAACTAATTGTCATCTTATCTAGAGACTGCAAGTTTTGGTACTACTTGAATCTTGGTCCTTTATTAGAAATGAAAAATAGAGTGCCTTTAAGATTAAATTATTTTTAGGTACATAGAATGAATACAAAGCATACAGGGACACAGTGAGCCAAAGTATATTGCTACTATTCATATGAGGTAATTGATATTAATAAGTTTCAGAAATACCTAACTTAGGGGATGTCTATAAAGTATCCTTTTGCCCTCTTTTATTGAAGAAAAAGTCCACTTCACTGTCACTTAGATCCTAATGGTTATCTTCATAACTCATTTGAATTTTTTTTAAAGATTTTTTTATTTATGCATAGAAGCTGGGGTGCAGGCCAGAGGCGTGTGGCAGTGAGAGGGTTCACCAGAGACAGAGTGGGGAGCAGAACAGGCAGATCAAAGGAAATACACTGCTGAGGGGAGCAGCAGGCAAGACAGAAGAGGTCTGCTGTGCCATGTGGGAATCTCCCTGACTGGGCGTCAAACTCGTGTCGCAGCCGCCGACAACTCCACAGCACAGTGCCTAACCGCTGCACCATCAGGGAGGCCCTTATTTGAATTTTTAAAATTCTTTTCACTTTTGTCTTTTATTCTCTAATACCTCTTGATACCCTGACACCCTGCCATAAACTATCTTAGTCATTTCCAAGGAAATAGGACCCTAACCTTAGCATATCAAATTAGTATCAATACTTACCCTTTTGGGATCTACTATTACAGTATTTCTTGATAATGCTGAAAGTGTAAAGTCACAGTCCCGAAAAGATCCTATAAATGCAAGAAACAAAGTACAGAGATGCTGAATGACTTTCAGTTAAGGCAGAGTTAAGATAAATTTAATGAGACTGAGGGCAAAAAATGATTTGGAAAAGTATGTTATCAGAGTGGAATTAGAGGTTTGTCATAATGCCTGTATTGCATAACAATATTCATTATAATATTGGTATTAAATCCACTTTCAGTAACTTATCAATTATACATTTCACACATTTACCTAGGCCGCTTTGTAAATAATATTCATTAATATTTTAAAAGAATAAAGAAACTATTGATAGTTATTTGTATTTTTCAAGACGAGAAATGAGAAAAATTGCATTTTCAAACTTTATGTCTGAATTTTATTCTAACCAATTATTTATATTTTTGGAGTAAGAAGAAAGCAATCAATTATAAATTCACTCATGAATCTAGCATTTATAACAAGGCATGCAAAATTTAATTTCCCTCTTGGACACATGTAGAATAGAAAGGTCAAAGAAGGGAAAGTATATTACCGCACAGAATGAAGAGCATGTCAGGGACTTCTGAAGAATTACACAGTCCAGTTTGTAACCTGCCAAGATTACAAAGAGTGAATTTTAAATGATTTTTCTCCCCAGCTTGAAAGCTCATATTTAAGGTCAAGATGAAAATCCAGGTACATATATTGTCTCTATTTCCTTGCATTATGACCTTCTGTGATTTGGGACCTTCTCCCCTAATATTTTTAAAGTTTTTGTTCTACAAATGAGATTGTTTCTGAAACTTATTTACCTATACTATGTTCTATTCCCTGAGGAATCATGCACTTGAGGAGCTTGGCTCCTATCTCTTGTGAATTTACTACCAGGTTTTGCGGAAGGTTTCTGGGGAAATAATTAAATAGTAATAGAGCTTGTTATAACAGCTACAATAGAAAGATACATTATTAGATTCCCTGTTCCTATTCTGAAGAAGAGAAAAAATCCATTCCCCATCATTATTCTCAAATGTGTTTAGAAATTTTCAGTTTCAATTTTTAAATAGCTAATAGAAAAATGACATTTTAAGTGCTAAGATAGGTACAGAATAATTCAACAAATGTTTTTGAGTGCAAAACAGATAATGGGGACATATATATATATATATATATATATATACACACACACACACACACACACACACAGATATACACACACATATATGAGGGTAAACAAAATAGAACACATTCCTGCCTACATAGAAGAAAGCAGTTGGGGTGGGGGGGTGTGAAGCAGCAGAAACAAGATCAGTAATCTTGTAAGTGAATTGCATTTTTCTTCATTGAGAAAGAATGAAGCATGGGAGTGGGATGGATTGGGAATGGGACAAGACTTGTAATTTTAAATAGGATGTTTAGGAAATTGACATGGAGATTTTAACATCTGAACAGAGACTTGAAAAATTGAGGGAACAAATTAAGAGACTACTAAGAGACATTTTAGGCAGATGGAACCATCAATCATCATCAAAACAAAAAGGCACCTTACTGAATGAGAGTAGATATTTGCAAATCATACATCTTACATGGGGTTAATATTAGAATATATAAAGAACCCGTGAAATTCGACAACAAAATTACAAGCAAACCAATGAAAAATGGGTAGAGGATCTGAACAGACACTTTTCCGAAGAAGTCAGATGGCCAACAGGCACAGAAAAAGGTGTTCACTATCACTTAGTGTTAGGGAAGTGCAGATCAAAACTGCAATCAGGTATCATCTCCCAGCTGTGAGAATGAATATTATGAATGAGACAAAAACCAACAATGTTGATGAGGATGTAGATAGAAGGGAATACTTGTATACTATTGATGGTAACAAAAGTTGGTCAACTGCTCTGGGAAAGAGTTTGGTGATTCCTCAAAAAAATTAATAATAGAATGACCATATGATCCAGCTATTCCACTCTGGATTTTATCCCCAGAATGTAAAAACACTTTTTCAAAAGACATATCGGATCCCTATGTTAACTGCAGCAGTATTTATAATTACCAAGATATGAAAAGATATATAGGTAGCAATCAGAGATGATTAGATAAAGAAGATGTGATGTATATATGCAATGGAATACTACTCAGGTATAAAATAGGTGGAATCTTGCTTGTTGTAACAGCATAGATGGATCTAGAGAGTATTATGCTAAGTGAAGTAAATCAGGTTGAGAAAAACATACACTGCATGATTTCAGTAACATGGAAGATTTAAAAAAATGAACAAATAAAGTAAAAGAAAACAAACTCAAAATAAAAAACAAAACACCGTTGCATTTAGAGAACAGATTGGTGGTTTCCAGAGGGGAAGACAGTTGGGGGATGAGTGAAGTGGATAAAAGATGTCAATTGTATGGTTGTAGATATGAACTAGATTTGGTGGTGATATAATGTTCTATATCTGAAACTTATATGATACTAAATCAATGTTGTTTTGATGAAAAAAGTATAAAATACCTAATAGTAAATTTAACCAAGCATTTGCAGAACCTGCGCACTGAAAACTATAAGAGGCCTCCCTGGTGGCATAGGGATTAAGTCTCAGCACTATCACACTATCACTGTGAAGGACTGAGTTTGATCCCACGCAGTGAGCTAACCCACTACTGCTCCCCTCAGCAGTGTATTTCAGTTGATCACCTGCTCTGCTCCCCACTCTGTCTCTGGTGAATCCTTTCACCATCCCCTGGCCTCCTGAACCTCTGGTCTACACCCCAGTTCTTCTATGCATATATAAATAAATAGACCTTAAAATAACTAAAAGACACTTGTGTAAGAAATTGAATAAAATACAAACAAGTGGAAAGATATTCTATGTTCATGGATAGGAATAGTTAATATAGTTAAACTGTCTATATTACCAATGTAATAGACAAATTCAATACAATCCCCATCAAAATTCCAGTGGCAATTATCTTAGAACTAGAAAAAAAATTCAAATTAGTTGGAGCCACAATGTATCTTGAACAGCTAAAACAATCCTGAGACAAAAGAATAAAGCTGGAGGTATAATATCTCCTGACTTCAAACTGTACTACAAATTTGTAGTAATCAAAACATATAGGATTGGAATAAACACACACACATAGACCATTGGAATATATTTGAGAGCCTAAAAGTAAACTTACATATATTCATACAACTAGCTTATGACAAAGAGTCAAGAACATGCAAGGAAGAAAGGATAGTCTCTCAAATGATTGGTGAGGATATAACTGGGCAAATACATGCACAAGAATGAAACTAGAGCACTATCTTACCATATCCACAAAAAATCAAACCAAAAATCAAACCAATATAATGTTTAAAGAATTAAACATTACGTACCTGGAAGAGACATAGATGGTAAAAAATGGACCTTTTTTTTTTTTTTTTGTGAAGTTAACTCCAACAGTCAGAGAAAAAAGAGCAAAGGTAAACAAATGGTACTACATCAAACTAAAAAGTTTGTGACCAGCAAAGAAAACTATTATCAAGTGAAAAAGCAACCTTCTGAGAAATTACAACAGACACAGCAGAAATCAAAAGAATAGTCAGAGATTACTAAATTATTGCAAATTATATGCAAACAAGTTCAATAATCTAGAAGAGATGGATAAATTCCTAGACCTATAAATCATCCAAAACTAGATACAGAATAGAACACCTAAACAGACCAATTACATGCAGTGAAATTGAAACAGTAATCAAAACCTTCCCCCAAAACAAAGGCCCAAGACCAGATGGTTTCACAAATGAATTCTACCAAATGTTCAGAAATTAACTAGTGCCTATCCTACACAAACTCTTTCAAAAAAATTGAGAAGGAAGGAGTACTACCAAATATGTTTTATGAAGCCAACATTACACTAATACCAAAACCAAACAAAGACAACACAAAAAATGAAAACTAGGCCAATCTCTCTAATGAACACTGATACAAGTATAGTCAACAAAATCCTAGCCAACAAAATCCAACAATGCATCAAAAAGATAATACACCATGACCAAGTGGGATTTATTCCAGGGACACAAGGATGGTTCAACATCTGAAAATCAATTAATGTAATCCAACATATCAACAAAAAGAAAAACAAAAATCATATAATCAGATCAATGGATGCTGAGAAAGCATTTGACAAAGTTCAACATCCATTTGTGATGAAGGCCCTCAAAATTCTTGGGATAGAAGGAACATACCTTAACATAATAAAAGCCATATACAAAAAACCCACAGCCAATATTATCATTAATGGTGAAAAACTGAAGGCCTTTCCCTTAAGATCTGGAACAAGAAAAGGATGTCCACTCTCATCACTGCTTTTCAATATAATTCTGGAAGTCCTAGCCAGAGCAATAAGACAAGAAAAAGACATACAAGGAACCCAAATAGAGAAAGAAGAAGTAAAACTATCACTATTTGCAGACAATATGATAATATACATAGAGAACCCTAAAAACTCCACAGAAAAGCTAATCAAAATTATAGACGAGTTTAGTAAAGTAACAGGATACAAAATCAATACAAAAATCAATAGCCTTTCTTTATGCAAACAATCAATCTGAAGAAGAAGAAGTTAAGAAAACCATCTCTTTTATAATTGAAAAAAAATCAATCAAATACTTGGGAACAAAGCTAACTAAAGAGGTGAAAGATCTATACAAAGAAAACTATAAGACACTGATAAATGACACAGAAGAAGACACAAAGAAATGGAAAGACATCCCCTGCTCTTGGATTGGAAGAATTAACGTTATCAAAATGACCATCCTACCAAAAGCAATTTATAGATTCAACATTATTCTGATAAAAATTTCAATGACATTCTTCAAAAAAAAAAACAAAAACAGAACAAATATTGATGAAATTCATATAGAGCCACAAAAAACCTCAAATAACCAAAGCTCTCCCGACTGAAAAGGAGAATGGAGATTTTACACTTCCAGACTTCAAACTACACTACAACGCCATAATAATTAAAACAGTATGGCACAGGAACAAAAACAGTCACACAGCCCAATGGAATTGAATAGAAAACCCAGAAATAAACCCACATATTTATGGACAATGGGAATGAGAACTGTCAGGTAAAAGGGTTCATTTGTATGGTGGTGGATTGAAACTAGACTTTTGATGCATATTTGACCGTCACAGGCCCTCTTTTGGTCAGGTGGGATGTTGTGGAAGGTACTGCAGCTTAGCTCCAGGAAATTGTGTTGGTTCAGGATCTACTTTTGGCTGTATGACCCAGGACATACAGATCCCTTTCTTGGCACAGTCTCTCCCCCAACCCTAGGTCATATGAAAAGACACTTATGGTGTCTCTGTCCCATGCAGAATTTGGGCAGGAGAAAGAAATACATCCTTATTAATTTCAAAACAGTAGAGATCATGGTATCCACACTTTTGGAGATGGTAAAGGTTGTGCTTAATTTTACCGCACTGCCTCTTTCTCTTTCCCCAAATGTGCCCTACACATTAGATAATAAATTTCAAAAAAAAAGTGAATTTAATTTTGAGAAATTTTGGGGATTTTGAGTGTCTCACATGCATCTTTGATATGACCTGATCTCAAATCTCAGTGATCAATCCCTGACTCAGCAGTTTGTCAGAAATAGAATTTTAATAGGCTCAGAGGTAGGCACCTATCAGTGGCTCAAGACCCAGTTTTATTTTTAAATTTCCTCAATTTTACCCATAACTTTCCTCACTCTTTCATGTATATTCACAGGCTTTAGAGTCCTGTTTTGTGATATTTTTCCTCTTGAATTCTGACAAAATGTTAGTTCATTTAAAAATGATTTTAAAACTATACAAGTCATAATATAGATTATTATAGAGAAACTAATGAAAGCAGAAAGAAACATATGATGATACAGTACTAACATTAAAACTTTTTTTTTTATTGAGGAATCATTGGCATACATCCTTGTTAGTATGTTAGAAGTATAGTAGTTCCCTTTCAGTTGTAGTCATCACAGTGTATCCACCACCAAAGCATCCATAGTCCTCCACCGTAGTCCATTGTACTCTCCTCCTCAGACAACACAAGTGAGCCATCCTCAGCCACCCCTCAACCCCGCCACCATGCCTCAGTTCTATGGTCAGTTTTCTAGAGTTGGTTTTAAAATTTCTCTTTATTTGATTTTGCTGTAATTAACATTTAAAGTCAGTTTAATTTATATTTTCATTGAAAAAAATGGGACCATACAATACATATTGCTTTGAAGCCTACTTTTTGCAATCTACAAATTAGAGTGAATCTTTGCCATATTATTAAATTAGGGTCTACTTAATCACAGATGGGAACATGATATTCCATTCATGACTACAAAATAATTTAGTTAAGTGATTCTCTCCAGTTGGGCATTAGTTTGTTTGCCGTTTTTTTTTTTTTTAGTACAAATAGCTCTATGATGAATTCCTTTTACACTAGGTTACTATGAGTAGAATAACTGATCACTAGACATTTGTGTACCTAAAAGGAAATATCCATGTGATTATTAATAGTACTCCTTTATATTAACATAAAGAAAAACTTTTAGTAGAGCAGAGGGAGGTAAAAATATTTATCAAATATATCTGGTTGATCTTCTCAAGGAATAGAACTGACTTGACACAGTTTTCTCATTAAGTTTGTGTCCTCAGTGGCTTTGTCACTCTTGGTAAGAGTGCCTGTGTTTTGTGGCTCACACAAAGCTTCCAAGGACATCCTATTGCTGTTTTGCTTTGTGTATGTACTAAGGTAAGGGAGGGCAGACTGCCTGGCATCTGGATGACTTAGTCCTGGTGACTGAGAACCTCCACTGTGGAAATCCTGTCCTATGAACATTATTTTAAGAAAAGGAAACAATGTCTTGTTAATATTATTTAAAGAAAAAAATGCATATTTTATACTCACTTTCATAGGTCCATTCACAAATTGTTTACACTTCCTTCCTACATAAAGTAACTTTTTAGGCAATTTTTCAGCTGGATATATTTCTTACTTGAAGTAGAACAAAGACATTCACTTCTTTTCCAGAACTCAGAAGCCCTGTCTTTTACCTACAGAAAATATTCTCAACGCACATTCATTATGAAAGGAAGTCTAATTGTTATTATACCACCTGGGATGAAAGACTTCATAAAGACTAGAAATTTAAAATTCTGTAAATTACATTTTATATTGTGAATCTTTTTGTTTTGGGAAGTCATTTAAAATATGGCAGTAGAACAGAATAAAAGTTATGGTTAAAGCAACAATGTTAATGAAATATTTTATATAAATAGTTTTAAGGATGCTTGTTGTAGTACTAAAAGTAGGTCACACAGCACAAACACTAAACTGCATATGGTACCTGAAGCTGTCATTTAAACTGGATTTACCCCAAAATGAGTGATGCTATGAACAGTGCCCGTCTTTATGTTTTATCTCTTTACTATAGTCCTGGTAACTAATACACCTTCAATTTCTAATCTTTGTCTTGTGTACTCTCAAAGATCCCTTAATATCTGACTAAGGCTATTAATTTGTTTCCTTAGACACATGCTACATTTTGGCAAGGTGGACTTTCTTTAAACTTGAATCCTCATTAACAGTCAATATGTCCCAGTGAAGAATTATTGGCTTATAGTATTTATCTCCAAGCAGTCTATGACCTCTGTTACATGTGTAGTCTTCTGCCTTCATTTTAAAAATTAAATTACATATAAAAGATTGATGGGTTCTACATATAAAATTTTACATGATATGAATTCAAAACAAAGTTGAATTCACTTTCTAAAACATCTTAAGACAGCTGTATCTTAATAAAACAATGAACATGTAGGCAAATATGACATTCATGTCCTATTTAGAACAGTTAAGTTGCATTTGAGAAATGAAATTTGGATCATATTTATATTTTATGAAAACCTTGCTGAATTCTGAATATCTTCCTCAGAGCAGCTTTCATTTCCTTGTTCCTCAGACTATATATTAGAGGATTGCAGAGAGGTGTTATCACAGAATAAAACAAAGTAATGATTTTTTGCATTTTTACTGGGTGCCCTGATCCAGGGGTAATATACATCACCATAACAGATCCAAAAAACAAGAACACCACAGCCAGATGAGACGCACATGTGGAGAAAGCCTTGCGTTTGCTCGCTGCTGAGGGCATCCGCAACACAGACAGAATCACTAGAGCGTATGAGCAAATAACAAAGAGAAAAGTGCCAACCATAAAAATAGTATTGAAAGTAGAGTAAATGGACTGCGTGGTTTTGTCTTCAGAACAGGAAAGCATCATCAAAGGGACAGGATCACACATAAAATGGTTGATGATATTTGGACCACAATAGGGCAACCGGGAAATGAGAACAACTGGGGTTATGAAGATGATCAAACCACCTGACCATCCAAAGAGGACAAGGCGCTTGTACAGCTGCTTAGTCATGATGCGTGGGTAATGCAGAGGATGGCAGATGGCGAGGTACCTGTCAAAGGCCATGATGCAGAGGTAGAAGCCCTCATCACACCCAAAGGAGAAGAAGAAGTAGAACTGTGCAAAACAGCTCACGAAGGAGATAGACTTGGTGGTGGACAGGAAGTTGGCCAACATGTTAGGGACGGTGGTGGTGACATAACATATTTCCAGGAAAGAGAAATTCCCCAAGAA
>PVIJ01025142.1:0-11132 GCA_004024925.1 Scalopus aquaticus
ACATCTTCTGGATCCAATCATCTATTTTTGGACATCTGGGTTGCTTCCATACCTTTGCTATTGTGAACAGTGCTGCAATGAACATACGGGTGCATGTATCCTTTTGGATTAGTGTTTTTGTATCCTTTGGGTAAATTCCCAAAAGTGGGATTGCTGGGTCGTATGGAAGCTCCATGTATGGCTTCCTATTTTAAAAATCCTTTGCAGTCCAAAGTCATCATGGCCTATATTTTCTTCAAAAGGGTTTAAAGGTTTGCCTTGTCTTTACTTGCAATTTGTGTTTGCATATGGTGTGAGGTAAGGGTCTAATTTCATCTAATTCCACATGGATAACCAATCATCAGAGGATCATTTATTGAAAAGTCCCTCCTTTTCTCACTGATCTGTGATGCCATCTTTGCAATATATTTGGCATATATATATATATGAATGATTGGGTCAGTTCCTGATTCATTATGTTCCACTATTATATTTATCTTTCCCTGTGCCAATTACTGTAGTTTTGATAATCTGGTAGGACAAATCCTCCACCTGTTTCTACTCAACATTATCTTCATTGATCCATTGGCTTTTGCATCTAAGTCCTAAGTTCAGCTTTCCAAGTTTCAAGAAAAATCCTGCTGGAATTTTGATTGGAACTACAACTCATTCTAGAATCAATCCCGGGGAACTGACTGGAACAACCTCCAGAGGAACCTCACTGTTCAAGCATTCATTCAATAACCATCTTTAAGCCCCCAAACATTTACGCTCCAGGAGCTGTTTCAGGTGCTGGGGATACAATGACCAACAAATAATAGTGGGAAATTACACCTTGAGTAACTTATCTCTCTCCATTTAAGTCTTCATTAATATCCTTCACAAAGTTTCTATGTATTGTTAAATTTATTTCTAGGTATCATTTCTTTATTTGGCTGTCATCTCCAGCAGTACCCTTTGTCAGTTTGCTGCTGAGGTATGTAATTACTTTTATATATTGATTTGTGTACCTAGCAACCTTGTTAAGTAATTGCCGCTTATGTGAAAAGGACAGTTCCACTTCTTCTGTTATAATACTTAGACTTTAATTCTTTTTCTTGTCTTCTGTACTAGCTAAGACTTCTGTATAATGTTAAATAAATGTAGCAATCAGAGGTGGTCTTGGTCCTTACTTTAAGGGAATGTTTTAAAATATCACTGAGTATGATGACTGGAAGTAGGTTTTTGATAAATACTTTTACCAGGTTAAAGAAGTTCCCTCAATTCCTAGTTCGCAGGATTTTGTTTTGAATCATGAAAGGATGCTGAATTTTATCAAGTTCATTTCCTATAGCCATTGAGATCATTTTTTCTCTTTAATCTGCTAATGATAGTAATTTGCATTAATAAATTTTCTAATGTTAAGCTAACAAGCATATGGAATACCTGGAGCTTGAAGGGGTTCAGCTTACTAATATCTTTTAAAAGATTTATGCATAAATAAAACTGACTTTCAATTTTCCTTCCTTGCACTAGTCTTGTCTGACTTGGGCATCAAGGTTATACTAGCCTTATAAAGTGAGTTAGGGAGTACTCTCTCTTTTCCTATTTTCTGAAAGAGTTTGCAAAAGATCTGTTTCATGAATGATTGATAAGACTCTTCCATAAAACTGTCAAGACCTGGTGGGAATATTTCTGCAATATTTACAAGGCTATTCAGGTTTTCTACCTCTAATTTAATCAGTTTTGGTATGTTATAGTATTCCAGAAATGTATCCATCTTGGTATGTTTTAAATCTTATTGGCATAAATTTGATTATAACATTCCCTTATTATCTTTTTAATCTCTACTGCAAAGTTTTCTTGATTCAGAGGAACCTCACTGTTCAATCATTCATTCAATAACCACCTTTGAGCACCCAAACATTTATGTTCCAGGTGCTGGGGATACAATGGCCAACAAGACCAGACATGTAGCTTCACATGTTTTTATGGGTCAGTGGGGACTAGAGATAAAATGACAGGTGGTTCTTGGGCCAGGGGCCAGGGGGATAAGGGGCCAGGAGCGGGGGCTACAGAGGTAGAGGAGACCTGATCTGTCACAGGGGCTCAGAGAAGACCTTCCTTGAGGAAGTGGCATCTGAGTGAAGTAAGCCAGGTGAAGTGGAAGGAGGGGGGCAAGCAGGTCAGCCAGTGAGAAAGCCTGGCAGTTGGCAAGGACACCCAGGCAGAAATACAGAATGGCTGTGTGTCCAGCAACAGGGACAGAGTAGAGAGATGAGTCTAGAAAGGGAAGAAGTTATCAAGTCATGCAGGTCTCACAAATTGCAAGGAGGAAGGTGTATGAGTTTTACACTAAGAACCCCCAAGATACACTGAAGGACAGCGCTACCCTGGCCAGGCCGCTTGACATTATTATAACACTAATAAATGTTCTTGCAGGGGTGCTAACATCCTGTATGAATTACCTGCTGTCTGAAAATGTTTGTTATTTTAGTTCTGATTTTCCTTTGGGGGAATCTCAAAAAGGGAAGTAATATATACACGTTCTGAGGCAACAATGTACCTTCACTAACACCATAGGTTTTTCCAGGGGAACTCAAGCACAGAGTATGTATGTGATAAATAAAATTACATTCAGCAGACATGGATGAAGGGTACATGAACAAGTCTGTTGTCAGAAAGTGGCTTTTTAAATAAAAAGGTGGCGAGCCCCATCTAAGGGACAAGGCCTCTGGCCTTACTCATCAGCAAGCCCACCCTGTGTGTGCCCCTCCCGTCGTGACCCTCTGTAGGAAGGCTCACTCTTCAGAAGCAAGTAGCATTTAGTCCCTTCTCCTAAAATCAGTTTACTAGAAAGCACAAATTAGTTAATATAAATATAGCAATCAGCAGAGGCTTGGTAAATATTAATTAATGGTGCTATAAAAATATTTACTTTTCAAATAGTCTTTTGAAAAACAGGCAAATAGGAAGAGTAGATATCTCTTAGGCATTTCAAATTTAATATATCCAGAACCAAGCCCATTACCCCATCCAGAATAGGGGATAATCTATAAGACCTGGCTTAGATTCTTTTAAAAAATAAAAATAATGACATTAAGGGGGGGTAGAGAGAATACTCTATATTAAGATATGTCTTTTATTATATATTTGTGATAGACGTTAGATATGTACATATGTGTGTGTGTGTCTGTCTACCTACCTACTTACCTACATATCCCAACACCCCCAAATACAATGCATGAACCTGACTGTATCCCACCTGCAGGCGTCGCAGTTACAAAGGAATATACTGGGGGAGGATTATTGATTTTGGACCACCTAACTGATATCATGGAAGTGGTACTAATTCTCCTGGGTGTGATGCTGGGGGTATTGTGGTAATGTTGGGGGAATGGCCTTAATTTTAAGAGACGTGTACCCGTGTTTAAAGGCAAAGTCACACCATCTGCAACTTACATTCAGATGTTTAGCAAAAGGGTGGGGGGAACAAATGTGAACAAGTTGGTGAGTCTGGATAAAGGGTGTACAGGTGCTCATTACACGGGCCTTTCTACTTTTACATAGAATTGAAATTTGCAGAAAGGAAAAGAGAAGTAGACAAGAGAAAAAAGCACACTGAGTTATTTCAACTAGAGAAATAAGCCAAGGGGCGTCACAAAGCTACTGAACAGGTAAACAAGGAGATGAGATCACGTGCGTTCAGTTAGGTGCATGGTGACAGGCTCACTGACATGAGGGCGCGGAGGTGGCGTTGATTCTGAGGAAAGGGCAATCTCAGTCCTCCAGAGACCTGGGACAGTGATTCCCTCTGTGCCTATAGAGCAAAGCACATGGGGGCTTCCCAAGAAGGTACCACAGAGAGAAGGGGCCCTGCATGGTTCTGCTCTCTTCAGTGGCTGCCAGCACCCACTGTTGCCTTTTCCCACGCTGTACCCTGACTTGTCCCGGAGCCCCCTCTCTAGGCTACTGCAGTCGTCTTGACTAACCCCTCTCTGTGCTTTACTCCCTGCTGTCACCCTCGTGCTGAAGGACTTGACAGAGGGACCCCTGACCTCTTACTCTGGAGGGCTGCCCAGGAGCTCGGCCTCCTTAGCCACGTGTCTGAGAAAGCAGCCCTCTCACATCACCCGAGAACTTGCCATCTTGCTTGCCCCAATCCTGCCCCTTTCCTGTATTTTCTATGTCCCCTGAGTACTGGATGGTGCAAGAAAATAAAATTCCTAAGATCCCACCAGTATGGGTTCCTTAGATGATTCTGAAATAGTCTTACCAGCTCTCCTCTGCAGCCTGGAGTCATTACCACTTCCATCACCCAAGGGGAGCCGAGAGCGAGTGATTTTGCAATGACACCAACATTTCTGGCTTTCTAATTTCCCTGTCTCTACACAGAGGGTTGAGGAGCTGAGCGTCACCCACTTCAAGCCCCCTCATCTCTGTGGACACCATCCCCATCACTATCACCAGGCAGCCAGGCTGCAGGAGGTGCAGTCCTCTGGAAGGATCCATTATAAAGCTTATCCTGTGTTAATCCCACACTCACTCCTCTTCCTGGTTTCTGCCTATTATTCTTTGTTTCAATCCCTGAGCAAAATTCCCCCTCCCCCAATGTGTGAAAGCAACAGCCCGGCCACAGGGAGGCTCGTGCACTCTGCACCTTCTTATATTCTGAACATACTTCACCTCCATAAGGGTTTTATAATGAGAAGCACACTGGTTGTGTGACGTTGAGTTGACTGGTGCAACTGGGGAGGCTTTTGCCGGTGGGGTCTATAAAAATAAAAAGCAGGCCCCGCGAGCGACAGAGGATGGCTCAGGACATAAAAGAAGTAAACAGACATGCTCACCTCCCCCTGGAAGCTCTTCAGCAGCGGCGCTACCTGCTTGCGCAAATCCTGGAGGAGAGGGCAGGTCAGGAGACAGCCGTTCGAGAAGGAAAGAGAAGAGAAACACTGGTTAAGCCTCCTGGAAGCAGCTCTGAGTGCAGTAATGATCATCAGTCTATAAAGCACCCAGGTCCACTCCCATCCCACCCCTGCACTCATGCAACACAGATGCTGCTGACCGGCACCCGTAATTGAAATGAACTGACTTGCACTAGCTTTTATTGCCACGAAGTCCTGGTTATATATGCCTCATTGTACGTATGCTAGGGTCAAACTTTGCTAAGGGGTCAAACAGGCTAAGGGGATTTGTTCAGAATGAAATCCAATATGTAGGTTTGACTTGTTCATGTCTGAAATGGATTTGGGCCACCGTCCGGCATTTTAGCTGTTACTCCTGAGCCCTGTTTTGAATCCAAGTCTGACAATCACTGGAAATTTCATCCCAAGCCACCAGGACTCCTCTCATAACACTAGGATATCCCAGAGGTGAGTTCTTATAATCTCCTTGAGAATATTTTATTTAAAAGGAAGTAATTGACTAATGCACAACATAGTGATTATATTCAACAATACTGTATTACAAACTTCAGTGTTGCTAAGAGACTACATCTTAACTGTTCTCAACACACACACACACACAAAGAAATGATAATTATGTGATCTGATAAAGGTTTTGGCTAACCCACTGTAGCAACCAGACTGTGGTATGTAAATGTATCCAACCAACACCTTGTACACCTTTAACTTACATGATGTTACATGTCAATTACATTTCGATTTTTGAAAAGTGGAGTAATGGAGTAGTTGCTTCAAATACCTTTAAAAACCTCAAATGAGGCAACTTCTTCTTTACTAAGAAACGGGACATACGAGTTATTTACTGAGCAAGTACTTTGTGCCAGAGCAGATGCAGCAAGTCTGGGCCAAGGCATCTGTCTTCCTTGAATTCTCAAAATTGCCGCATGCCACATGAAATTGACCAGTACTGGTAAAAAATTCTCATCAAGCCGTAACCGAATGAAAGTCAAATATTATTTCAGAAAAAGAGCCTCAGTAACTAGAGAACATGAGAGAAAGGTTAAGTTCTGATAATGGAGCTGAACAGCCATTTCACAAAAACGGGCACTGGAGCCAGAAGACAGGCAGGATTTCTATGGGTAAAAGCAGGAGCGGGCAAAGAGGTCATCTCTGAGTCTGCCTGTGCACTTGTCCACCTCCAAACCACTGACGGGAGCTGCTCTCAAGGACACGAGGGCTGCCGGGCAAAGGCAGCCGGTACTCCCCTCAGAGCAGCGGGGGCTGTGAGCAGGCTTCAGGGGAACACGCAGGCAGCAGACAGGGCAGAGCAGCCACTCACTGACTGGAAGGGTGCGCCACCTCTGGAGGTCAGGCCCCCATCCCTAACACACTTACACAGACAGGACAAAACCATCATCAACATGGTCTCACAGCTCGGGGCACATAATAAGTAGTTAGTAATATTAAGACTTTTTCATTTATTACAATTGACAACATCCATATCATTTAAGGAGACGCTTGCCAGCAAATTAAAAGTTAACCTAAATGGATGCTGGGGGCAGAGAGAGCAGCATGCTCTGCCCAGGGATGTTTGTGTATCCGGTGACAGTTGGATGAAGTGAGACTCTCACTTCAGGGACGCTGCAGGTTTCTGAGTAGCCAGGCCCTGGGTCTGCTCACCCAGAGGGAGCCACCCTAGTCGACTGCAGGTAAACATGGGCATGTCTGGCACCTGTTCTTTTGGTGACTGACTCACAGCGTTTGTGTTCCTTTGGCCAAGTTCCTAGTTCCAAGGGCCTCCCCCACCCCAGGCTCCTAAATCTAGCTGCCTTGCTCACCTGTAGGGTGACCCTGAAGCCCAGCTCCTGGGTGCTGGGAGAGGGCTGCAGCTATCTGTGCCACCCAGGACTCTTTGTGGGTTTCCCCTGGACCAAGGGCCCTTCACCTCTTGGGGTCAGGAAGCCATCTGAGAATCTGGGGAAACCTACTTCTTCCTGCAGGGCGAAAACCCTGCAACTAATTTCCCAGGGGCCTTCTGAGAGCCCACCCACACGCCCCAGGTTAGGAACCCTTGTTGGGTGGAGCCTGAGCTGCCCACTACTAGCGGCCATCAGCTGTTAATTTACCTTTAAATGTAACTTAATTTAGATTCAGTGTAACTCAAATTAAAAATTTCAGTTCCTTGGCTATAGGGGCCAATTTCTAGTCCTTGGCAGCTACTGGGCAGTGTTGCCACAGAGAATGTCCATCACTGTGGAGGGTTCTACTGGGCACAAGTTCTATTGCGCCATAAGCGCTTTGCCAAACATCACAGACCCACATAATTTTACTTTACAGCCCTGTAAAGTTATTTGATCAAGAAGTATTATAATTTCCCTTTTATTACGTATTTTTCTACGTACTCCTAAGTTTGATACCATTAATTCCCTGGAGAAGTCAATACTTTTGTTCCTTTTTTTGGATCACTTTCTGTATTTTTTACACCAAGTTCAATGACAAAAAAATTATCAAACTCTTTACCAGCCTCTTCTTAAGTAAAGAAGGCTGTGGTGGGCACAATGATGGCTCCCGAACATGACAAGGCCCTAGTCCCTGAGCCCATCAGGGGACACAGCAAAGGGCCTCCGCAGAGTGATTAAGTCAGGAGTCCTGAGTAGGGGCATCATGCCAGATGACACGTGTGGGTCTGAGGTCATCACAATGCTCCTTCTCAAGAGGAGGCGGGAAGGTGAAGGAGGAGGAGATGTGAGGATGGAAGTAAAGGGCAGACGGTGCAGGGGCAGGAGCCACAGAATAGGCCCAAGGAGCCAGACAAGGCAAAGAAATGGAGGATCCCTTGCACTTCTGAGAGGAACGCAACTCTGCAGCACCTCACTGCAGTCCATAAAGCCCACTCTGCTCCTTGGGCCTCCGGCATGTCAGTGAGAGACTTCAGCTGTTTTAAGCCACTGCGTGCACTGAGTCTGTTACATCAGTCACAGAAAACTAGCACCGTTGCTCATGTAGCCCCGTGTATCTTTTGGGGAGATGAGGAGGCAGAACATCAACAAAAGGCAAAGGTGGGAGGGTGGAAGGAATGGGGAGAATGACAGCCCAGATGGGGTCAGAGGCAAGCCCACCCACTGGTCATGAGGAGCAAGTGGCAATCTCGGAGCAGGATGTGGCAGGGCCAAGGAGCAGAGGCTCAGAGCTGGGTGGGGGCCAGGCAGGCGGTGGGCAGGCTGGGGGCTCTCGGGAGGACAGCACTGAGCTTCTCCAGCCAAAACTAAGACATGAGCTAAGTCTGCCTGTTCTTTTCCAGAGGCTAACTTGGATGAAGGTGTGGCTATTCCTCCCGTGTCCTCCCCAGAAGTGGGGTCTCGGGTAAGCATCTGTGTGGGGAAGAGCTGACACACGGCCATGCCGCGGGCGCTGACACGGCACCCACGGCACGCAGCCTGGCCTGCACAGACGTGCCATGGATCTTCTCTTGTTTTAGAAAAGGCCAAAACCTGTATTAATCCAATCTTAAAAAGTAACGTGAGCGATTCAAGGATGATAACTCAATGCAACTCTGCCTTCCAACCACAGTGGAACTGAGGCTGCTTCCAGGCAGGGGCTTTGGGGCTCAGCCCTTCCCTTTTCAGGGAACCACAGCTGAGCCCCAACCCCAGGTAGTGTGGGAGGGGAAGGGGGCCTCAAGTCTGCCTTGTTGTAGCTGACAGCGGGTAGCAATGACGGGCCTTGGGTGCTACAGAGGCTAAGGCTTTCTGCAAGCCTGGACCGGATTTTGCAGAACTGAAAGCAGCCTGGCCCCACTGTCATGGGACGTGTTTCCTATCACTTCTCATACTGAGTCTGGAAGGGTGGATGGGGTCAGAGCTTGCAGTGGATCCCTTCCAGTCTGGGAGCTACCTAAGGGCAGGGAATGGGTTTTAGTCCACCCCATCTCCAGCATCTGCCTGGATAATGATGTGATAAGGAAACCTAGGCACAGGGGCTTTAAACCCCAGAAGGCTGGACTATGGAAGCTGGTCACACTCCATGCGAAGTCTGAAGTGTGTCTTCCCGGAGCGACTGCTCCTACCCCACAGCAGCCCGCTCCCCACTGAGCACAGCAGGGAGGGCAGGAGGGGTGGCCTGTGGTATGGAGCACCGAGCCGCAATGACCGGGACTGCCCCGCAGAGAGAGGCTGGGACGGTCAAGATGGACTCCTGCTGAAAGTGTGAATGTGATCTTGAGCTGTATTTATGGGAACGTCTGTGTGTCCTCGGGTCCTAGACTAGGGCCTGGCACACTAAAAACACACACACACACACTGGTATATGTGTAAACACACACACACACACACACACCGGTATATGTGTACTTCAAGCCACCACTTACAACTTTATTTTTGGCAGTTTGAGCAATTCCTTTTCCATGTCTACTGCCTGCAAATAGTGCCCACTTAGCACTCCCTCATGAATGCAGGATGCGTCAGGGCTGCAGCCACCACGTGACACTGTCCTGAGGGAGCAGGGAGCCCTTTGCTGGCTGGGTGGCATGGAGGGGGACCCCAGCAGCCCCAGCAGCGTAATCTCCTCCACAACCACAGACTGAGGAATGGGGTCGGGCCAACCACAACCACATGGTGTGACTGAGAATTAGGGAATTGACACAACATCAAAAACTAAATAATTTAAGGATTATACACTTCACTCTGTGACGGGTTTTTCAGTACTATTTTAAATTTGCTCCGATCCTGTACTATTTATCGAGCAAAAGGCAACAAAACATTTTAACACATAGAAAGTTATGTCCTTTACGTTATTAATACTGGACGTCTGTTGGCACAGCTGTAGAGAGTTTCAAGCTGTTTTCCCTTGCATCCGCTGAGAATAATAAGCAATGCTTACTGAGAGAAGCTTCCATGGAAAAGTGTTGTCATTCTCCAAACCACTGATTCACAACTCACTTCCTAGATCAGAAAATCGAACAGTAAAATGCTGTCAAGAAATTTCCAATGTGATGGTGACTGCTGGAGAAAACCATCCCAATTTAAATCAACCAGAAACAAACCCACAAAAGCACCACACCGCATGCAGCTGCACCTGGGAGGTGCGAGCAGGAGACACAAAACACATTCCCTGGGCCCACACAGTGTGTGTCTCCAGCTTTCTGCTGTTTGGGACACTTGGGTGATTCTGGAAGATTCAGGTCCCATTTGGGGGCCTGGTAACCCCATGCCCCATAATGTCTCTCTTCCCCGCTTGCATGTGATGGCAGAACGGTGGGAGGTGTGCCCCACAGAACTGGAGCTGGTAGCCACGGAAGCCTACCTTGTGTCTGGAAGGGCAAGCAGGAGGATGGGAAAGGCTTGGACCTGTGCGTTAACCGAGGTCAGCTAAGAATTACAAGTGCACCTTCAAAAGCACAGAATGATCTCCACTTTCAAAGTATTTTACACTCTCCAGTTTGGGGATGTCTTACTAAATTTGACAGCGCCCTTTCGCTCCACTGCACGGTGACTCAGGCATGCTTCTGGGGGACTCTGACTCCATTTAGGTGCACAGTTGTCCTGCTGCATCCCATAGCGGCGCGGGCGTGGGGTCCTCTCTTCTCTGGTGACAACGCAGTCTTCTCAAGAGCACCAGGGCAGGGTAAGTGGGGCAGGGACTAGTCACGCTCAGCTTTGGGATTCTTGGTGCCACCAACACCCGCCCTACTTCCTCATCACTCCCTGGCCCCCCAAAGAGGCTCAAGTACAGGAACCATCAGTCCCGTCACATCGGCCCAGAATCTTCGCCTTGTTTTCAAGCCACCTCAGCCCAGGGTGACATGTGCTCAGCTCGCCCTGAACCCCTGGTCTTGGTTCACATTTTCTTTGCTGTGTTTGGGTGGCAAAGGGTGGTGAAGGGATTCAACCCTTGAAAGGGGCCAAGCAAAACCACGAGACTGGCTTACATTTAAAACCCAGGGAAACAAACACCCAATCTGAAGAAAAAGAAATTAAGAAATCCATCCCCTTCAAAATCAAAACCAAAAAATTCAAATATCTGGGAATAAATCTAACAAAAGACATAAAGGACTTATACAAAGAAAACTGCAAAACTCTGTTGAAAGAAATAGAAGAAGACACAAGAAGATGGAAAGGCATCCCCTGCTCATGGATTGGAAGGATTAACATTATCAAAATGGCAATCCTACCAAAAGCAATTTACAGATTCAATGCTATTCCAATAAAAATCTCAATGACATTCTTCAAAGAAATAGATGGACTACTGATGAAATTCATATGGAACCAC